>KB689558.1:0-13636 GCA_000349165.1 Anopheles christyi | reverse complement strand
ACCGTTATTGTAACCGATGGTGGATGTTCCCGATTTCACTTTCGTCGTATTGGATTTGGCAACCGTCGTTTTTGCCCCCGATCGCACACACTGGACACGTGAGTGATTGCGTATCATAGGACATGTGATCATTGTCGGCAAAAGTAACCCATTTGGGGATTGTTGCTGAACAGCAGTGTGTGTATGTGTGTGTGTGTGTGTGTGTGTGCGGCTGTTGTCGCCGATATAATTAGCACATGTTATGGTACTAGGAAAGCGTTAAAACACAGCAGAAACAAATAGTTTCCCTGAATATTTTACTATTCGCCCATCTTTGCTTAAAGGGCCAGGAAGGTCATTAAACAGAGAATGCATCAATTTCCTTCCAAGCACGTAACGAACGCGTAATATGTGATAGTGATCGCGTATGAACGTTCCCCGATCACCCTACACTCTGCCAGGGCTAAGACCCTCGTTATATGACACTATGCAAAGCTGCTCCATAACCGTCACCCGTTGCTGAGGTGATCAACGCTGCTGATATCACCTGACCAACCGATACCCCGTTATGCTTTGCAACGGTTTAATTTGAGGAAAGCCGGGGTTAGCCGAACCCTAACAATCATATCTTCTTGCTGTGGTACAGATCAACTGCCCCTGATCACCACGGGGAAGTATGGCTACGTTGGCTACGTGACCACGATAACGTCACTAGGGAGGACAACAGCAGGATAAGGTGCGATGCATTGCGAATGTTGCTGACCGCAGCTAGTTCAGGGTGGTCCTAAAAGTTTGCGTACGCACAGCATAAATTGCAATTTTTGTCGTCACCATACTGGGCAACGCTTTCCACCGTGTTGGGACGTGATCGATGGAGCGTGCGCATATGGAGATGACCCAGCCGAAGGACATACCGAACGGGCAGTTGCCAATTGTCGCTCATTTATTAAGGTTCGCGTCTCCATTCCTACTAATACTACTACTACTACACCTACTGGCCTGTAATAGCGGTCAAGGGCAACGAATGTACGGCTGCACGTGCACGCTAAAACGGTTCATGGAGGGTCGGGTTTTGTACTGTGGGCAATTTTAAAATGTTTGCCAAAACCAAAAAGACGCTCATGCTCTTTTCTAAGCGTTTTCCCTACCTTGCTTAACAGAAATACGCCTTCAACAATGTATCCGTGCAGCACAGAAGATAATTCGGACGTGATAAGCGTTCGTGGTAAGATTTTATCAAACACGGTCCTATCGCGACAGCACATGACGCCGGAAATCGCACTGCACCTCATAACGCCCGATTGTGCCATCTACCATCAGCCCGTCGGCGCCGGCCACAACAGCAGTGGCGCCGATACCGGTTTCCCCGCGGATCCATTTTGGGGATTTTTCTGGCCCGGTGGTCAAGCGCTAACGAGGTGAGACGGGTAAGTCGGTTTTGTGCGATCGTATCTAATATCCCTCTGTCATGCCGCTACAGGTTCATTCTTGACACGGGCCACATTTTCCGCGGGAAGACGGTGCTGGAGGTGGGCTGTGGCTGTGGTGCTTCCGCGATCGCTGCCCTGATGGTAGAGGCGACCCAAGTCATAGCTAACGACATCGACCCAGGTGTGATAATTTGCTCAGGAATTGCAAAAGTTGTTTATTTACTTCTCGAGCTTATTCTAATCGAACGCGCGGGGGGCGTCTTCAGTCGCATTGCAGGCCACACTGCTGAACGCGGAGCGGAATGGGATCACGGGTAATCGGTTGGCGGTTAGCAGTGATAACCTTATCAGCCAAGGCGCCGACACCCAAACAGTCGACCGGTGCGAAGTGGTGTTAATAGGCGACCTGTTTTACGATACGGAGATAGCAGCTGATCTCCATCCCTGGATACAGCGATTGGCACGTGCCGGGGCGGAGGTAATGTAATGGGATGTAATGGGATGTTTGGCCAGACCCCATCGTACTACTGATTAGCACGCAATTGCTGTATTGGCAAGGAGTGCCAATGGTGGAGGTGTGAGTATTTCGCCGCATTATTTATTGTTGTGTGTGTGTGTACATGATCATTGCAGATTTTCATCGGCGATCCCGGACGGCATGGTATTACCGAAACTGGTGTACTAAGCCACATGGAACTGCGGGCTCGATACGAACTACCTGCGAATGTTTGTCTGGAAAACAGTGGTTTTTCCCATGCCAATGTTTGGCAATTTCGTTTGCCCATAGACGAGACGTGTCCCGGGAAATAGAAGCGTTCCATATTCCTGTAGGGGTAAGTCTATTTGTCGGAGTGAATGTGTTGTACCTATCACTAATTAGTAACACTGGTATGAATTGAAGCGATTTACCTCCACGGGTAGATATGATATAAAATGTACCTGTAAGCTACAATAATGTTATCTCCTGCCGTATCTTATCGAATGGCAGGTTTTAATCGGTAGAGATATACCTTATAAGTCGACGTTGAACTTGAAGCAACAGTGAGTTGGGCTTTTAAGGCTATCCATTTTTGTGTCAACTCTTATACGCAAGTCATTCCGTCTTTTGTAGTTTAATTGTGGAAAGCAAATTGCGCTTTAAAGAACAGTTATGTCTGTCTCTCGAACAATGTTTGGGGTATGTGTAGATAAATTCGAAATAAAAACAACTACTATAAATGTAAATTGGTACGTTACAATGAGCTTTTCGTAATACGAATTTTGCCAGTTTCATTTGATTTTGAGATGATCACCGTTTTATCGATATTTATAAATGAAATGTACATGAACTCATGAAAAGTAATTTGTTTGCATGCTTCAGGAAATATTTGGAAAATACATGCTTATTTTTCTAAAAACTGCGTATTTTAATTTTCTTTCAAAATATGTTTTGATTATCGTAAAATGTTATTTTTAACCGTTTGAAAAAAATCAAATTTTGTCAATCTTTTAACGACAGTTTTGAACACTCAACGAAATGTTTGTTGAGCAAAGGTTTAACGAGCCAATCTGTTCATCGTACAAACGGTTTGACATTTGTGCCGCGATTGTCAAACAGCTGGATCTGAGGCCATCACTGACACGAGAGCAAAGGAGCGTTTCATCATCTTTTTCACCTAGTGACTGTGTTTCTGTGCATTTTCGTGCCTTTCCGTTCGGTGGTGTTGAAACATCACAAGAGAAACTGAACCACCGAACGCATTCGTCGACATTTCGGTTGTTGAAAAGTGGAAATGAGAACAACACCCGAAGGAAGGGCCTTAATTGCAGCAACAGAATGGTGGTGAAGCGAAAGTTCTAAAAGCGGAAGAAGCACTCATCATACGATACACTCTGTCTCTTTGTCGACCTTGAAAAAACGTGTGTCCGTGTGTTCAGTGGGGTAGAAACAGTATCCTGCACCACATAAAGACCATCGGTCGGGAGAAGTGAATCAACGGTGTGCGTGCGTGCGCGTGTGTGTGTGAAATATAAAGGCCCTTTGGCTAAACAAGCATCGAAACTTGCAGGGCGCAGCAAAATGTGCAATATGTTAACTTTCTTGAAGCATAGTGAGCAAGTGGCAACTACTAATACTTACGAAATCCGCACTTCGCACGGGTTTACGTCATATCTGACCGCCCTTATCAGTCGCTAGATGGGACGGCGTGTTGTGTGGTGGTAGCAGTGGTAGCCGTTCTTTTGTAGCAGTCCGGATCGTCGCAGCAACGCAGCAACGAGACAAGGCGAGAGCAAATTAACGCGCACTAGCATCCCTGCCAAACGACCCACCAGCAGCTAGCCAGGAGGTGGCCAGGAGAAACAGCACGAGTACACGAAGCAACAGACGGTCGGCGAGCTAGCAACAGTGGCGATAGCATCACACCATTGCCTACTTCACGCAGTGACTTTCGGTGAACCGGATGTATGGCAAGACGGAGTGACACCGTAGTTGCACAGAACGGGCCCGGAAGTGAATCGATACTCGGTTGATATCCACGCTGTATATAATGTATATACCTTTCTTCCTTACGCAATCTTTTTTCTGCCTTACTTCCGCTTCTTCACTGAACACCGACATCTAAATTGAAGGCGCGTGCGAAGCGTCACAAAAGTCCTACTTTTTCTACATAATAACTGTCGAACTCTGCCCATTTCTGGATCCAGGATCCGGTTTAAACTGAGTCGTCAAAAGCGCCAACGTTTGTGACGAACGTTTACGAATTTTGGGCAGCTTGCAATCGTGACCATACACTTTATGGAACAGTAGTCTAAGGGTAGTAATATTAATTGCTGATCGCAAAGAGACGGACCCACTGCAGAAAGCAGAGCTTCAATAAGAGATTTGGAACATTTGTGCTCGACGAAGAAAGTGCTGTAAAGTTTTAAGTGAATATTTCCAAAACAATGGCATCGACCCTGAAGAATCATAAGACAGCTGCGGCCGCGGCAGCAGCAACTGCCAGTGCAGCCGGTGCAGGAAAGGGCAACTTCGGATGGTTAGCTCACGTAAAGTACGAACATTTGATGGCCGGCGTTTCTGGTGGTGTAACTTCGACCCTGCTACTCCACCCGCTGGATCTGATTAAGATCCGCTTTGCCGTCAACGATGGACGAACGGCATCAGTTCCGCAGTACCGAGGGTTGACCAGTGCGTTCCTAACAATCTTCCGGCAGGAAGGCTTCCGTGGCCTGTACAAAGGAGTCACACCAAATATGTGGGGCTCCGGCAGTGCATGGGGATTCTATTTTATGTTGTAAGTAAAAATCTTGAAACGAATTGAAACGCTCTTATCATCAAATTGACACATTTTCTTTGATTTAATTTTAGCTACAACACTATTAAGACATACATTCAAGATGGAAATACGGCTCAGCCCCTGGGCCCGACGCTGCACATGCTGGCGGCAGCCGAAGCGGGTGTTCTGACGCTTGCCATGACCAATCCTATCTGGGTGGTGAAGACGAGGCTGTGTCTGCAGTGCAATGAGCGAGCCGGCTCCGGTACCGGATATGCCGGTATGGTTGATGGACTTACCAAGATCTACCGCACAGAAGGCATTCGTGGGCTATACAGGGTATGACAGTTTAATATGTACTGAAGCGTCTGATAACTAACGAGGTGCTGCCTTCCACAGGGATTCGTGCCGGGAATGTTTGGCGTATCGCACGGAGCACTCCAGTTCATGACATATGAGGAGATGAAAAATAAATACAACCAGCACCGCAAACTACCGATCGACGCCAAACTGGTAACAGTTCTCCCTGTCACGGTAGCCCGTGACGGGAGTTGCATCTGCTTGTCACGATTACTAATGCATCCCCTATTTCTCTTTTCATGTTGGCCTTTCGCGGTGCAGACGACCTCCGAGTACTTGACATTTGCCGCCGTTTCGAAGCTAATTGCAGCCGCCGGTACCTACCCGTACCAAGTAATAAGGGCGCGCTTGCAGGATCAGAATCATAGCTATAAGGGCACCTGGGATTGCGTGAAGCTGACATGGAGGTACGAACGGGTGTCAGGGTTCTATAAAGGGCTGATGCCGTATCTAGTGCACGTTACGCCCAACATTTGCTTAGTGATGTTGATCTATGAGAAGTTTACCAACCACTAAGAATGGAAAGCGTTGCAGCCGAAACTTTTAAGACACTCCTCCCTCATATCGCACTGGGTACGATAGATCCACGGATCCATCCGATACGGTTTCTTCGTCCTCCCCTCGGCTCCCTACCACTGCAGGATGAGGTCGATTTGCTCCATTCCCGCTCCCGAGAGCACCGTTCTTCTCGGGATATCTCCTCACAAATCCACCTGCATGTGTGCCCTGCTCCCACGGCTATGATACGATGCTCGTTAGCGTGTAAGTCGTTTCAATTCCATCGTCACTAACGTGTTGTGTGCGTTCTGTGCGTATGTATGCTTGTGCCATTGGCACATCAGCATGGCACATCTATTTATTTTGTATCTCTCGTTGCCCCCATCCAATGGGGCGGTCAAGGTAGTGTTAGGACGTGTGGAAGCAGCAGCTCTTTGCATCAGTAATTATTATTACTATTACGATTGTTGTTATGATTAACGTTATTATTACTTCTATCTTTATAAAACAAACACCACTTAAGCTGTACACATACTTTAAAAATCCCGGTCCATGGGTATTTCCGAAACAATGAGAGTTCTTTTATAGGTCTTTTTTTTCTTTCGTAGGTTTTTGCAAAAACTCTAAATAATGGAAATTCTTTTTTAATCTACCAACGGGTTCAAAATCGCCACAACTCGTTTTATTCGCAAAGCTCAGGTTGTGTGATGCAAACCATATTTCGTTGTCATTTGCGGTGTTATCTTCTGGTGTGATAAATTGATTAGCACAGTGTAACAAGTGGTGTGAGATTACTATTTCGGGTGTGAGAGCAATGGCCGTTTTATCTTGTCACGAATTGTTGGTTCGTCACAGCATGAACGCAAGTCTAAAATGAAGGTAATGGAATGTCCACTTTGAGCAGTGCTCTCGGCGACGAACGTGCCAAGTGGAAAACTCAATAGACAGGCATATGCTTGAACACGAAGAAAAGAATCATTGCGAGCTGTAACAGAAAACACATCTTTGATGCTGAAGAAAAATATAAAACTAAATGTTTTTTAGAAACTAGATAGTGTATACACAAGAATGTAACCATCTACAGCAAGAGTAGCTACTACTTAAGCAAACTTAAACTGAGCAAGTGGCAACGACACGTGCTAGTATACACATAATGGCAAAATAATCAACACAACACAACAATTATATTGAAAATGAGGAAGAAAAAAACATACCCACAAACAATTGGATTATATAAATCGATCAACATTTACATAAAAATATGAAGAGGAAAAAAGGATGGTTGGAAAGCAGATTAGAAGTAAACAGAACATTAACTAATTTCGCTTCTCTGCAAGTCTTTGCATTTCTTCACATTCTTCGTGGTTATCAGCCGTCCGCTGTCTGTGCTGGTCATGACCGATAACGGCTAGATTTCTTTTGGCTGGCGTTTCTCAGCAAAGCAAGCAAACACGCCAATTCACGTGAAAGATGAACAGTAATTCAATAGTGTGTTATGAATTGGTATTGCGCCGCAAGCATGAAATTATTGTTGAAGCGAAAAACACTGAGTGCGATAAGAAAGACCCAAATCTTTTTATGCCTATACAAATGTTGCAAAATATGGTGTGTAAAGAGCGGCGAGAAAATGCAATAATGAAACCCAGGGCAATGCAAAATATCAAACTCAGAGCAGAGCGGAATGAAGAAGAGCAATTTTACATCCAAATCAAAGCAATAGACACAAGTTGAAGCAATCCGGTACACGAATGAAGCCAGCAATAGAACGTTTCTAAGAAAGTTTGGAAGGTGAACGGCAATTATAATGCGCGCAATACTATAGGCGCCGTTAATGATGCGATGTGTTCTGTTTGCAAAAAGCGAAAGCAGCTTTCTTTTCCAAGATCCCAGAGGGTATCCTTATTTTGCTCGTTTCTCCACTCCCCTTTGTCTGTGACCTTTTTATACCTCTGTGCTATGATTTTTCTCTTAAGACTTTTTTGTAAGGGCAGTAGAAAGTGAATGAAATGAAATGATGGTGAAGTAATCTATTTCAAAATGAATAAAAAATATGCAAATCAAAAAAGTGCTATTCAGCATACCAGCAAAAATTGTTAGTAACAAGCAAGCCAGCAGAAATTTTATGAAAAAAAGTAATGTTTTCCTTTTTCTCTGATCTTTCTTTCTCCATCTCAGATATGAGACGTGGCGCGGATTCTATAAAGGTCTCGGTCCGAACCTGACCCGGGTCATCCCGGCGACGATGGTTACGTTTGTAACTTACGAAAAAGTATCACACTATCTGTTGGATAGAAGCAAGGCCAGGAGCATTACGCACTAAGAATGGGAAAGAAAGTGTCGTCTTTTGCTCACACTTCGGTTCGGTTAAAATGGTTATCGTGTTAATGCCAATTATGCAGCTTCGTTTTTTAAATGATTAAGCAATATTATAGTACTACAACAATGCGAGCGGACAGGAAAAAAGGCGAAAATATGCATGCCATTCATCGCTTGTCTACAAGTTACCAAAAATTAGCTGTACTACATGTGGCATAGAAAGACAAGTGCATATCGTGCTTCTAGTTCCTTTATTTCATAGTTCTTTTCAAACTAAGCAGCAGAAGAATGGCAACTGAAACGTAACAAATCTTCCTAGGTCTCAGTTTAACTGACTAAGCAAAGGACCATTTCAAAAGCGCCTAAAAGGTTTGATAAACCGCTATTGCGTTTTTTTTTGTTCCCCCTACAAACCCACATTGCGGCACATCACTTCAATCCACTGACAAAAGTTGTCCTTACAGTTTTGTGCATTTCTTGTACAGTCGACCAAGGAACAAGACAACATGTGTATACATTTCAAGGTACAGTATATCGACGTGTACAAAGCTACAAGCCAATCCAATGGACGCATCACCTCGTTTGTTTGCTAAGCAAAAGTGGTTCCAACCAAACGCATCTTGGTATCAAGAACAGTCTAGGAAATATATTTCCTCGCGAAGGAATGTTAGATTATAAATGCATTATATTTTCCTTGTGCATAACAAGCATGTGACAAAAGTTTAAAATGATATCACATTTTAATATTATCGAGAATATACATCTTTTCACCACGATGACACACCAATTATCGCTTAAAAACTGCCGGTAGTATCACCGAAGGATGCGGATGCGCACTAGGCCCTTTGTGTCAGAGATTGGCAATATCATGTAATTGACAATGCACTTGACACCCTAAGCGCGATACAGTGATTTGTGGAAAATGTCTCTGGCTAAGATTAGTGCAATTATGGTTTTTTAGAGTATGTTAGTTAAACAACGCATAACCACTAATAAAACCCAACCTATTATGCGCTATTGGAAAAATGCTCCACAGTCTATGTCCCCTCATAAACATGGTTAGGAACAGCTTATTGTTTTGCACCACACTGTAACCACCGGACATTCGGGGTCGTAATCAAAACAACGTTCCCTCCGGACCGGATTACACAGGCTTGGATAGCCATCACCAGAAGGATAGCCAGGAATAACATCGACAGGCATTAGGGAAGTAAAATATTGTTTTTAGAATGGCAAACTGTGTGGTACGAGCGAGGTGAACCTTCTGCCCGCCAATATTGGTTCCGTCGCCACATCGTCGTCTTCCCGAAACACTCGAACACTCTTTTGGCAACAGGATGGTTTCTTCAGATGGCTTACATTACACTCACCCTCCGCACAAGGTATGCAAAATTTTGTTGTAACAGATATTTTCATCATTTTCCATTAAAAAACTTTCATTTTCGTAAAGAAGCAGGGGAGAAATGTCGTTTCTTCAACATGAACCGCGATCCACCCTCAATTCATGGAGAGTATATGGGGTGATTTATGAGACCGTATAACGCTGTCGAATGCTTTCCACCAACTTCTATCCTATGCCGACAATGGAAGCGCCACAACTACTGTGCACGTACGTGAAGGCACCATACCTTTTTATGCTGATTCGGTCAGCTCGCTGGAATGAAGATAAGATAGTGGTGTTGCCGTGCACGGAAGGGCAATTAGACGATAGGGTTGACTGCCGCGGCGCGCTATACGTCAGCAGATGAAGCAGGACAAGCGGGACAGGTTCTTTATCAGCTGTGTGGTCTGTCACTTTCGCTTTCACTTACGAAAAGTTCTATCGGTCCTCTCCAGAAGCCTTTTTCGCCCGATTTCCACGTCCTACGGTCGCTTGGCTTGTTGGTTGAGCTATGTGGGAAGCTCTATGCGTGTGCGTGTGTACAGAATGGCGGAACGTCCCGTCATGTAATGGGCGTGCACGTGTGACGGGGAAACGTACGGCGAGGGTCCAACCGAGGAAATGACTCAATGCTGCTCACTAGATCGTCTACCTAGCCCTAGCCTCCATCTTCACCAACACCAACGGCTGTAGTAGCCGAATACGCGTCTTAATCTCTTATCAATCGCGCTTGGTTCCCGGTCGGTTAGTGTTGGCCGTGTGTGCAAGCCAGCTCGTGTAGCGTACGTGTCGCGCTAGTGTTTGTTCGCGATTTGTAACGACCCCACGGTTGGTGTGTGCAGTGTGTCGTGGCTGTCGGGTGTGTGTGGAAACAGTGTGGCCGCAGTTGTTAAACTTGCTATCCCCGATATTATACACATTCCTATCCCAAGACTCAAGCCGTACTTGGGGACGCTGGGTGGTCACACTTTTGCACTCTCCACGAATCTCCTCCAGCTCACTGCACGCGTCACTTTTGGGCGGTAAGCACGGTTTCTGTTTGTAGTATCGTGACAAGGGCGACCGTCATACACGTTATCCTGTGTCTTCCATCAATATTAAAAACGTCGTTTGTGTGTGTGTGTATGTTTTTGTGCGCCCATTTGCTGTTTTGTGTGTATAAGTGGTTATTTGTGTACTTATACGAGTATAAGTGGTTTGTGCTAAAACATAACACAATTCTCCAGTTTCTTCTTCGCTCCTTGCTATATTTATCCGTGCAATAGTAATGCACTATCCTTCGATCGGTTCGTTGCTCCTAGACACAACCCGATAAGCGTCCAATGTCAAAAGTCGTGTACTGGGCTTGCTTTATATGCGTGTTTTCTGGTGTGACGCTGACGGTTAGATCGGAACCGTCCTGAGAGAGTCACCGAGCATGAACGCATTACTTTTCCCCTCGATCGAGCGCGGATGCGCACGCGGCCGGTCGCTTATCTAGAGAATAAACAAGCCAACCGCGTCTATTGTTGGTATGCAACGGAGGGAAATGAATCTAGAACACCTCCACTACTGCTGATCGTCGTCATCGTCGTCGTCTTTGGTGGAGCGGAGTGCAATGTGCAATTAGGCGCAGGGAGTGCACTGGGGGAGCCGGCTAGTGCTGTGCGCAAAGGCGTTTCAAGCGGCGCGAACAATTGTCTCGGTTTAAACGCTTTGCCCTGTCGGTGTAGTCAGTTACTAGCAATGGTTACGACCGTTATCACAGCGGTGGCAGCAGCAAGACGCCATACGAACTGTTCCGAGGATAACGGTGAGGACGACGGTGGTCCAAGACTGTCCGGCCCTTTGCGCAGGCTGCGTCGCCAATCATCCCGTTTACGGAATCTTCTACCATTGCTCAGTGGAACCACCAGTGGCGTTGGTGGAAGCGGAAAACCGGAGGGAAGGAGGGTCCCCGTGGAACAGGTATTGCTTGTCTGCTGTGCATGGTCGTTTAGGATCGTCGGCAGTGGTGTATTTCCCCGTAAACTGGAGTGGTGTGAAGTGCTTGATTGTCACTTTTAGTTTTCCCCCGTTCCACCTAACGAATAACATTGTGAATTACGATTTCGACGAAAGCATGCATGTTTTTTTTTTTCAATTAAGTGAGTCATAATTAACTAAATCTGACTCATTCGCTCCACGAGTAAAACGGTTTCAAAATTGTGCTTTTACAATTTAAACCATGTAGTAGTGAAAATGGAACAAAATGTTTGTTTAACCGTTGGGTGTTTGTTCGGGTCGTTCGGCCCTAGCTGCGATACTAACCTGTCCATGCAAATAGCACGCCGCGTGATAAAAGGCTACAAACAGTAAGCTACTTCTCTGGTGCATTAAGCTATCAACGCGACCCGCGAGTCGGTCGTAGAGGGATGCAAATGATTATTATGTTTGCCAACGCCGACGTGGAAAAATGTATGACTCACGTGTACGGTTAAGATTTTCACAGCACTTTCAACGTGCGGCTAGCAAATGTGGTATCGTCCGCCTTGATGACCGTGGAGAGTTTTTGATACTTTCCTACATGAAACAATCAATATGTGGATCCGTTTACGAATATTTGTCGTTATCGTTACGGGCTTCCGGTTATTCTTGGCCATGAGACGCACTGCATCAAGAGGCGGCCATTAATTGGACCGTTCAGCAGGCAATCAAACTCTCCCTAATCTTGGGAGGTGAAGAAAAAATCGATCATGAATGGTTGTTTCTGTTTGTGGAATAATCCATCTTTAACTCTCTATCGCTAGCTGATGAGTTTAAAGTAATTTTGAAACATCTTCCAACGGGCTATGCACATTCACTCACTTTTTTTCCTGCTGATGCTGTTTAACCCTGGAAAGGTTCGAATAGCGATGAGGTCATGGCACCATGATTAGAAGGATGTAAATAGTCTAACGATCGAAAAATGTGACAAAAAACGAAAATGTTTAAACCATTGATAAGCCGACCACCGACCCGGTAAGCATCGAATGCGTCCGAACGGTCTTGGTGACGCCACTGCTGATGGTACACCACGCGATTGATGAAATGTCGGAAAATGTCGAGGTTTTATAATGCAGGGATTTGGTTACTTCTGACAACAAGAACGACAACAAATAACCTTGCTCCGGGGAGCCACGGAACGCATTCAAACGTTAATGAAGGTATCATAAGCTGCTACACTTCTTCTCCTGCACCAAAGGTGTGGCACACTCGCGGAAGGAGCGACGAGGAAGCTCGATGAAGCATAACGAATAGGGAATGTTGTCTGTCCCCTGTTGTTGGGGTGGGAAGGGAAGGTTTTTCCTTATAACAGTTCCGCATCGGCGAATGGTCGTTCCGTAGTTAAGGGCTAGAATTAGAGGAAGGTAATTCGAATAAAAACACCTAGCCGTCGGTCGAAGTTATGGGCAGCGGTACAAGGGATGGGATCCTTTCTGAGGCTTCTCTTATTAGCTGGCACAAATGGAATCCTCGAGGTCAAGAAACGTCTTACAACTTCATAGGCGAAAAACCGCCACCACCCATAGACAGTGTGTGTGTGTGTGTGTGTGTGTGTGTGTATGCGGTTGGCGCAATTTTCTAAACACTAATGCATTCGTGTGTTTGGCTGTTTCTGACCTGGAAGGAGGAACGCTCGCTCAGCGCAATGCTGTGGAACCAATGTCGTCGAATATCAACACCAGCACAGACTGGTTGTTTTTTCCACTTCTGTGCTATTTGTGTGAGAGAGAAGTTTGTTTTAGCTTGTGGTAAGGGAACCTGCTTCAATTGACTTTAGATATAATTACAACGGCAGTATTGAGTTACGGCCACATTTTTGTTTATAATGTGTCGCTTGTGTGCACTCAAGTGTGTACAGAACTGTACGGTCCGTCCCTAAAGCCCTAAAGGGGGTGTTGTTGAAGATGGAATTGGCGAACAGGCGAGGTTCGCTCGAAACCTCAATCGGTGGAGAAAACGGGTTTTGTTAATAATGTGTAAATGAGAGAAGTTTAGCAAGATTTGCAATTTACTTTCTCATTGTGTGTGTGATCTAGATAGATGTCATTGCTATTGTCATTGCACATGTTGGTATAGAAAAGCTCTAGAAGCTCCATTCTCTGTCCATCAATCTTTGGAGCATGTCGGTGACAACGTTTGGCCTCGTTCGCCGTTACGACGATTCGAGCGATAGCAGCGCGGTTGTCTTCATTTTTGCCCGCGTTCTGTGTCACCACCGACTGACTGATAGAACACACTTCGTCAGCGCATTGGAATGCTCCGACTCACAGATCGAGCTGATCGAGGTTTTCCTTTACGCTTTTTTTATGTCACCACAAGATAGAAGGTCCTTTTTTGTGAGTGGCCGCGCAGGATTGAATCAACATTCCAAAGATCGAGGCCAGCGATAAGGCTTGCGCAATCGCATCAGG
>KB689547.1:0-13623 GCA_000349165.1 Anopheles christyi | reverse complement strand
TGGCAGGGCGTTGTTAAACTGTAGTTTTTGTTTTGTTTTGAAAAACTAAATTTTTTATAGGAAATCATTTGTTTTGGATATTGATTAAACATATACTTTCTAAACTAAACTAAATTAATGAGGTAGCTGGTTATTTCGAAAGCTTAATCGAAAAACAAGCTGCCAAACCCTTCATTTTTCATTTCTCGCGGGTTAATGTCATCTGCGCTCGCTACTTCCTTGTCATTTGACAGTTGCCGTTCGGTTCGCAAACAAAGGTAAGCGCAACTTGGCGCGGACGACTGGCCACAGACCGTATAGTGTTACAAAGCCTGAAGCCTGCTACAGGTCCGGCCTGATAACGGCAAACAACAATAGGATTTTGGGGTGAAGGTTAGTTTAGTGGAACAGTAGTGACTAACAACCCGTGGCTACGGACGTTAAGTGCGACAGTGTGCCTAATCATCACTAGAGGCGTATAATGCGGTTATCATCATAATTCGCTCAAGGTTTGCGTCTGGTGCGACTTTATAAATAGTTTAGTGTTTTGTTTTGTGGAATAGCCTTGGCTACGCTCAACTTGTGTTTGCAAATTTAATTAATATTATAAAACTCGAATGAAAAGGCTTTTAGCAATGATGGATGAAAGTGGTATCGATTGCGAGGGCGTTTAATGTCGAAATAATTTCATAACTAAAACAGGGCGGTTGTTTGGTAGTTATATTGAGTTGCGAAGCCAGCTGGATGGGCTCAAACTCAAGTCATTCCCTTCGTCGGCGTACAGAAGAGAGACAAACTTTACATACACACGCAAACATGGTTGCTTAGTCATTACACCGTCGATGTCGTCACTCTGTACCGTTTGCGATATGCCCGTAACGAACCCCATAATGATGGAACACATTTGTGCGAAAACCGGTTAAAACAATCGTTTCGGCCGACCACACGTCACACGAACAGCGACAGTAAAGACATCGCAATGCTTGAGCGGAGGAGTTATAAGCTAAGAAGAATCGGCTGCATAACAACAGAGGAGCACTGACTGTGTGTTTGGCTACTTGTTGCTTCTGCCACATGCATAATTCGCCCTCTCCCGTCCGGTTCGTCTCGATATTACGCGCAAAGCGTGAAACCAACCTGATTTAAACTCAGAACGAGCAGAGAAGCTCCCACCGGCAAAAAGGCGGATCCACCAGCACGACGATGACCTTGAGGTGCAGAAACCTTGAACCGGACTTGATAATTTATGCGGCCTGCTTCGATGAGATAGCCGTGTGTTTCGTGGTTGATCTTGAAGCATTGAAGCGCGCTTCGTCCGACAAGAAACATCGGGAAGGGAAGAATGTTTTCAACACATGGTTACTGCTTGGACGCTTATTAGAAAACGATGCATCGATAATACTCGATAAAAGCTTAAGAACGGTGTGTGTTAGGTGTGATGTAACCGTTCACATCAAATAATCCAACGACAGCAAAGACAGTGGGAAAGGCTGGATTCGGAAGGGAAGGAAGATGTAACAGAAACAGCAGCAGCTGAAAGATTAGTAGACAATGTTGAACGCCACGCGGCCTCGTGATGGAATTAGAGAAACAGGAAGTAGGAAGTCACGGAACATTTCGAACACGGACCGTGCTGGATAGGGTTACTCTCTTATTAATACACTCAATCGAACTCTAGCGATCAAACAATAATTGAACCGGTTCGTATCGGTCCATATTCTGTTCGCATAACTTATTCATGCCACAAACCATTTGGCTGATGATGGGATGGTGGTTGTTAGGCCGCATTTGTCAACCCATCAGCAAGAAAATAATGTCCAACATTTATCGTTCCTCTTCACAGTAATCGATGGAAGAAAAAGCTAGTGTGTCGCGCGCTTCCAGTATGCTTGAAAGCGTGTAAGTGCCCAGTTGATATAGATAAACATAGCGTGTGCACTACTGGATGACGACATAAGGGCGCCAATGTATCATGTTCTCAGGGTAAAGAGGGGAATTCGGAAGAAAGACTGACCGAGCGATAACGAGCGGGCGGCTCGAGCTATCTGCTATCTAAAAAAACCTGTGTGTCGGTACGGTTCGCACTACCAATCGCATACGATGTGAATTAAACAACCGTGGCACAGACGTACTGATATAACGCGGTTTATCGCTGTGTTAGAATACCACTTGTGTTGCCTTGCTGTGATGTGTCTTCTTACCGTTACGGTGCGGGACAGAAACTTCCAGCTGTTGGTCGGTAATTGAACGACAAGCTGAATGGTTGCACATAGCACATAGAAGACGGGTGGTAACAAGTGGTTAATTGTACCGTTTCGCAGTTTTTTTAAAAATTTTTTGGCGATGATAGATTACGAATAGTTAGTGACAAGGTAGAAATTCGGAAATGTAAGTCATTGATAAATGGTGAAGTAAAATTTAGTTGAAATATTACACATTTGTCATCCGCAACCAAACCGAAAGCGTGGTGAAATTGTTTTGTGTATGGCGATAAGGTTTCCATTGCGTAATCGAAAAGCGAGAAAGACGGATAGCACCAGACAAAGTTTATCATAAACCCCTCTACCCCAACGCTACTCGCAACCTAAGAAGGGTGGGTTTGTTACCGGCTTTGCAAAGTAAACGAAACATTTCTTACACGTTGCTGGAACAAACGGTGACATCATGCACGATAAATGTACCAAAGGGTGTTCCGTTGAAACTTTGGTCTACATAGGATGAACGAATTGTATTTTTAATGCCAACTACGCTAATCTCCCTATTAATATTATTATTAATATTACTATTTTCATGTTCTGGCCAATTATTAAAATACACTAAACATTCGACAATTCCCTCCTTATTAGAACGCCTCTCCCTAAACGGCTCTTTTGACAATCATATGCATGAGATGAAATTATGATCAGGCGAACGAGTTTCAGTTCATTGACACAAACAAAGACTTGTAAACAAAAACAAAAAAATCATCTATTTTGTAAGGTATCCGTTCCCCTTGAAAGCTGTGTATAAAAGCGTTTAAAAAAGAGATATCTCAGAAAATTCATCTCAGATGTGTGAACCTCAAATCCCAAGGCAGATGAGCTGAAAAGAGATTGTGAAACAAAGTTGGGACTAATCAACCGTAAACTATACATAAGCTCATTGTTCTACAGGAAATGAGTACTACTTGTGCCCCAAAAACGAACGAGCGTTGTAAATAGTATAATCTAGCCTTGTTTAGATCTCAAACTTGTGTCCAAAAACCTCATTTCTCAAAACAATACATATTGGATTACAGCAGAGCATGACCTCAAATTCCAGCAGGAGCCACACCTGTCACATTGAAAGCATGAGTCAGCATTCCTAAGCATTTTACAAAATCATAATTTGTATACTAAAAATAAATATTTAACCCAAAATTATTAGAAGCACCCTTTGCGCAATAGAATGTGTTAAGATCATTGCGGTTTTTGGTGTGAAAGTGAATTCAAATGTATTATCCACCGTCACATTCCAATGGTGAAAAAACAAAACACCCAAATGTAGCTCAAATAACTTGCATGCATTTCCATGATTTATGCAAATCGAAACGCACAAACCGAATGGTGTAACATGAGTAACACTTTCCGACGGTACGGATAGCAGCCAGTGCCTTAGGGTTGCGCACGTCCATGTGTTGGCAGAGCAGACAAAACAAACCGTTGTTCACTCGCGACTGGGTGACTTAAGGGTCGATTTTATATTTACTCTTTTCTTCCTATTTTTCCTTACCACGAGACGAGAGCAGTGCCTGTGTGTGTGTGTGTGTTGTTCAGTTCGGTGCACAAACGACGGTATCGGTTTTGTGCCACTTTTCCAGTGGACACTGGGCGTACACTCTTCCACTTGGTTTGCAAAGTCTCGGCGCGATGCTTCATTGTGTCGTTGCAATCGTTTGCAGCTATTATTAGCCCCGGGAGAGTGAACGGAGACGATTTGTCACAGTAAGGAAGGCAATTGGTTTAAAACGAAGAGTTGCAATCGCTTTGCATTGGGAGCAGAGAGTGTATATAGCCGGTTCAACAACTTGTTGCTAGAAGTAAAATCTTCTTTTTGGGTGAGAAATGCGTTAAACCTTTTTTTTTTTCTTCCATCAAGCGTACTGGCTGTTGGGCCAGCTGTGTAAACGATAAGCTAACTACATCTTCTAAACGTTAGCATTTACCATCTCGAAGTAATAACCTCTTTCATTATGTTTTTGCTTCGTTCTTTAGAAACAGTTCCGCTGCACGAGAGACGACCCACCTATGAGAGTGGAGGCCGATAAGCTAAAGCACAGGGCAAAGAATTTCCTTCGCACGCTAGGCGCATGCGGAGCCAGTGCACCGAGTCACTCCAAAAGGATGGACGCACAGACAAAACAAAACCTGCTGGAGCGGCGTAAGGCTCGCTCGCTGCTAAAAACCGTCATCAATGTGGTTCACAAGTTTCTCGTTCTGCTCGTCCGGTGGTTGTCGCGCACGATCTATGGCGAGCACGGCAAACGGATGCCACCGATCACCAACCTCATACTGATGGAAACGGCCACCTCGCTCGCGACGAAAATTCGCACACGCAAGGTATTGAGAAAAAGGGAAAGTGCATAGCTCAAAGAGTTAGTAACTACTGTATGATCCGTTTCAGCTTACAAGTGTGGAAGTAACGCAAGCCTTCATTGACCGCTGCCGTGAAGTGAACCCGCTGCTAAACTGTGTCGTTGACAACCGATTCGAGGCAGCGCTGAAGGATGCCGAACGGGCTGACGAGCTGATCGCTTCCGGCACAATGACCGTTGAGCAGCTGGAGCGCGAAAAACCATTCCTTGGCGTACCAATCTCAACCAAGGACTGTATACGAGTTGAAGGTACGTTGTAAACCACCAAGAACACCAACAGACACGCACTACATTTTTGTGTGGGTCAGCGCTGTTAAACGAGCTTTGTTTGTTTTTGCTTTTTGTTGTCTGCAACAGGTCTGCTACACACGTCCGGCATATGGAACCGGCGGAACATTCGCGGCGACAAGGACGCACGCGCAATGGAACTGATGCGCCGTGCCGGTGCCATACCCTTTGCCCTCACAAACGTTTCCGAGTGTTGCATGTGGTGTGTAGCTTTTTTTTTGTCTACGATCAAATTAAAATGAAATTCGATTTTTTAACCGAGCTGTAATGTTTGTTTACCTCCCTACACAGGTGGGAAAGTGTCAACACCATTCACGGCCGTTCGCGAAACCCTTACGATGCTAATCGTATCGTCGGTGGATCGAGCGGTGGCGAAGGATGCATACAGGCCGCGGCTGCCTCTCCGTTTGGGCTCGGGTCCGACATCGGTGGTTCGATTCGCATGCCCGCCTTCTTCAACGGTATCTTTGGCCATAAGCCGACCAAGTTTGTCGTTTCAAACGAGGGCCAGTACCCGGTGGCGTTGTCAGAGGAGCAAAACTCATTCCTAGGTACGATAAGATTAGGTGCTCTTTGAGTTTTTTTCCGAAACATCAAAGGTCGTTCCCAACAACCCTTTCTGTGTTGTACTGAAGTACACTTGATAATCCGGTTAATGACTTTATCGGGATTAAAGATAAGCATGGGATGCGTTGACTTCAATTACGGCATGACGTTGCGTTATTTAACTCAAAACAATTTCCCTTTCTTTTAGGTATCGGTCCAATGTGTCGCTATGCCACCGATTTGAAGCCGATGCTGCGCATCATTGCTGATGAGAATGCGCCCAAACTTCGCCTTGACGAGCCGGTCGATATGAAGCAGGTGAAATTCTTCTATCAAATCAATGACGGTGGCGCACACCTTGTCTCGCCCGTCGATTTAGACATTCGCGACGCGATGGAAAAGGTGATGGCACACTTCCGCGCCACGGTCAAGGCGGAGGTGAAGAAGGTGTACCTCGACAAACTGCGCAAGTCGGCCCCGATGTGGCTTGCCAACATGAAAACACCCTCCAAGGTTGGATTCGACTCGCAGCTGGTCAATCTCGATGGGGCAATCAATCCTTGGCTCGAGTTGGCCAAGTGGCCGTTGCGCATGTCAAACCACACGCTGATCGGTATACTAACTGCACTTACCGAACGGGGCGGTGTGAAGTACGATTCGGAAGAGTACCATCACTACGTACAGCAGAAGCAGGAACTGGTGAACGAGTTCCGCGACATGCTGGGTGAAAATGGTGTGTTTATCTATCCGACCCACCCGACGGTGGCGCCGTACCACAATGAGCCGCTGATCCGTGCGCTTAACTTTAGCTACACCGCCATCATTAACGTGCTCGGACTGCCAGCAACGGCCGTACCGTTGGGGCTGGGTCGGGAAGGCTTGCCAATCGGGTTGCAGGTGGTAGCGGGCGTCAATCAGGACCGTCTCTGTCTGGCGGTAGCCTGCGAACTGGAACGTGCCTTTGGTGGGTGGGTTGCACCGGAGGTGAAAGCTTAGACTGTGTATTTAAGAAAAACAAAATCTATTGCAATTTAACTAAAGGGACTGGAGGTGCAAAGCCAAACGACGGCATGTACCCACACACAAACACGTAGACACACATCGTGCTGGCGATTGGGTTTTGTTGTTCGAAAAAAAAAAAAAAAGAAGTAGCGGGTGAAAAGGGCACGAACAAACACGTTGGTTGTTCCAATTAAAACGAACAAGGATATGAGTAGATGTGTATTTTCGGGAAGGGAAGTGCTTTTGTTTTTTTTTAAACTGACTATACCGAAAGAGATGTTTTATTGTATGGGATGAAAATAAACAAAAAAAAAATTTACAATTTAAATAGCTAAGATCTTTTGTCTAAGCGTGTTGTTTGTTATGAGAAGCAAGTAAGAATGTTGATATAAAATAAAGGGGGTCCAAAATAAAGTAATTCAAGCTTTTTAAACTTTCCGTTTTTAATAAATCTTTATTGTAGAAAACAATGAACCGCTATGCGCACACTATGTAGCAGCTACATGGTTGAAATAAATATTTTAAATATTAATAGGCTACGTTTGCAGGTGAACCAATTTCAAATTAAAATTTACTTTTGAAACACCCATCATTAGTAATTATTTATCTTAAAAGCAAGAACAGTTTTCGAGAGTGCACATAAAATAACACGCTGACGCAAATATTGTGCAATGAAAAAACGTGTGTCCCTACACATTAGGTTGAGTTGACAAAAATATAAACCGAAAGAAAACCTCTGCAACAGACAAACTGTGTCGATATAAAACCCTACCAGCCGACGACAAAACCATCGTATGGAAGAAATAGGCTTCACTTTCCCACTATCATTTCCATTATAGTTACTTAATTCTGCCGCCTAAATTTAAAATTATTCCTAACAACTCTTCCCGCTTGGACCGTATCACATCGTACCGGGCACTACGGACACCCTCGATTTTGCCACTCTTGCGTATCTGCTGTGCCACCGCATCGACTGTACACAGCACGTGCACCCCGCAATCGTACCCATTGCTCTGCTGCAAACAGTCTCCGGTACGTAGCTGCGCATCCGGACAGTGAAGGGCTCGCTTCAGCACCCCGACTAGATGGCGAGCGTACTCTGCGTTCGCATTGCGGGAAGAGTCAAAGTGGTAGAACGCTTTCTCCGGGCGTGAAAACACCAGCAGGCTCCAGTGTGAACCACCGGCTCGATCTGCCATCTGGTTGTCGTTCAGTGCGAAAAACACAAACGTTCGCTGTTGGGCACGCAACGGTTCCAGAAATATGCCCACCTCGTCCTGCGCTACCATCCGGATGCACTGGGTCACTTCCGGGCTGACGAACAGCAGATCGTGCTCATTTTCAAATATGTGCTTCTCCAGGTACTCGAAGTAGAAGGAAATGATCTGATCGTTCAGCCAGTACGGACCCTTGAGCAGATCGACGTCCGACTGGCGAAGGCAGGACTCGTGATAGCTAAGTGCCACTTCATCGTTCCGGTGCGAAGACATCGGCGTCTTGGTAAATAGAGTGCTTAACTACAGCAGGTCACAAAAGCAGGTCCCAGCCAGAAGTAGCTGTTTTGGCCACACAATTAGTTACGAATATGGTGCGAAATTTTTCTTCACTTCGTGACAGTTGGCGGTGTTCCAGAGCGATCAAAACAAAACACACACAACGAAGATGTCATAACAAACGGCAAGAAGTGTGACAGTTCGTCGGTAGAAAGGAAAAGTATTTACGTAAAATTGTGCAAAAATCTTACCTTTTTAGATGGAAGTTTTTTGGGAATTGTAGGACTGAACACAACGTTTACACACCGATAACTTCACACGCGACACACTTTATTTATATCACTCAGTAATACACCACATTAGTACGAAAGTAGCGCGTAGAATGCGGGAAACAGAAACGCGGAATTATTTTTATCAAATCAATGCTTGTGCTATTTTGGACAGTGAGTGACACAAAGGACACATCGAATGACAGATTTATTGATTTTCTTCTTAACGAACATTTTGCTGATTTAGTTTTTAACGCATGATTTGAAATTGATACTAATTTATTTAACGATCAAAAAAGTCATGTGGGAAATATTATTTTTTTGTGAGGAGGAAAACTAAGCATCTGTGTCAAAAATAATCTAAAATTGATCATATTTCATGCAACCGAGCTACCCTGTCTCCACCTGTCTTACATGGTTGCAATATCAATGCAATGTTCCGATGACAATTAAATTAACTCTTCTTGTTTTCTAAACCCGTACATAATTTTACTCAGTTTGGAGATGTCTTCTTTTTCTTCTTTGGCGTAACGACATATGCGATCATGCTGGTCTACGAGGATTACGAGAGTTATTTCTATCACACAGCAGGATAGTCAGTCATGGCTCCGGGGAGATGGTCCGGATGGGATTCGAACAACATCGGGCCTAGTTACAGGCCTATCACTCGACCACTGAGCCGCCAAATATATATATCAACATAAAAATAAAATTACGGGTTTTAAAATACCTAAACAATATTTGTTATCATGCATATGCTTCATAAGATGATGTAAGAGAAAAGGAACAGGGGACAAAACTGAGTAAACTTTGAAACAACAAAACACGAAAACGGCTACGTGTGCTAATTTTAAATCAACACACGTTTTAATTGAATACAACAAATGTTAACTTAATTTTCATCTGAATTTTACATCCCCAATTGTTTTACGAATTCAAAAGTCATAAGCCTCCAAAGTTGGCTACTACTCGTGTAGCCAGATGGCATGGAATAGTAGTATTAAAAAACATACAGGCGTAATTCTGAAAAAAAAATCAAAAAGCTCTGTGATAATTGTTGGATTAGGATGGCAATAGTTTATGGGATGGCAATTTAAGGAACTTTAAAGTCAATCTGATCAGATAAATGAGGCCATCAAAATCGCCGGTACCCGTGTAGCCGATTGCCCGGAGTAGGTTTTAAATATTAGTTTGTATTAAAAATAAACAAAATGTACACAGGTTTTGAAATTTTTTTTGATTTACATTTGTCACATAATTGATAAAAATCGTAATAAAGTCGTATGAGACATCTTTTTTAAATGTTCTAACTTAAAAAAATGTAACATTTTCATAAGTTAAAGGATTAATATTTTTGTTATTTATTATCGACTTGAATAAATATCAAACTATTTCTGAAAAGATGAACGATATAGATCCAAAAAACAACTTTTTATATAGTCTGTAAAAATGGAATATATATACATTTTGTTTTTTTTTATTGTATGGCTTATTGAATTTAAGTATTTAATGAAAAAAATTGACAACAATCAAGACCAAGGACACCTTGAACAAATAATCGTTAATCATCAATCTTAGAAATAGTTAATGAGTGATTTAATTGGCATACCATAAATTAGGAATATTGTAAAATTATTTATCGAGCAAACACCTTTGCAAAATGATTGAAAAAACAGTGTTATAAAAAATGTACATGTAAAAATACTAACAACGGTAAGTACGAGTAAAAGCAGTATTTCGGTTTCAAAATATTAAATTTATAAAGTGTAAAAAGTGTGTGATCCGCGTCTGAATAGAAGCTCCACAGAACGATACCAATTTAAAGTTTTGAGTATACGTGTTATGCTTCAATAGTTTTCTGAAGCTAAACATGATTGCACACAGACACAAATACTATAAATATATACTATAAATAAATATGTAATTTATTTTTAATTATAATTTAACGTATTTCCTAATGATTGAATCCACGTTGTGCGGGGTGTGTTTGTTAATTGGCCGAGTGAGACTTTTCGGAGATCATACAATTATAAAAGATTTAGAACCAGAAATTAAAAACTAAATTCAACATGATTCCTTACATTATTTGCCTAATGCACCTCTCTCTCACAACGAAAACCATTTCTCTAAGTAAGGTCCTCCAGATGGCAGCTTATCGTATTGTTTAATTTTGTACACACATTAATTGACCCCGAAATTTGCGCTACTATCAAATACCCCTCTCAGAACACGCATGATCCCAATCCCAAATCTATCCGATGAAGATCTATATTAGTTTTTGTACGCATTTTTTTAAATCGTCTCATATTATGATGTTTGTCTTATGTTCAGCACTTGTTTTGGAACTTAATTTTTGGCCGGTTATAACTGGTAAACGAGCAGCGAGGAAATCAAACCACTATCAAGCTGGTAGTGCAGTTTTTGCTTGATGTTTTGCAAAAGCGCTAGACGAGGTTATCGCCGTTACTCTCAAAGGGCGATGCGAACCATGAATTACGCGATATAGCAGCGAGCATTACTATACACGGTCGGTCGTTCCGTGTGTGGTAGTTCTAAGCATAAAAAGAATAGTGTAACATTAGTGCAATCGATGATAAGACCTACTCGATCGAGTTCTATCGTAAACAAATCGTGGTTAATACACGTTTAGAGGACTGGGAGGAGCATTATTTAGGGCAGGGATTTCTTACTTTGTAGTTTGGCCATCTCGATATGACTTTGTTTAACCTGACCTGAGTCCGTTGTAGACTTACACTAAATAAGGAATATTGCGGACGTGAGAGCAATCACATTCAGTGCACGACCCGTTTTGCCTCCATCGCTATTGTACTATGGAATCAACAAAACCTTTTTCTTCTTTCTCCTGATATTCTGGAAGATGTTACGTCTAATAATGGCCAGGGATACAGGCCGAACCGAACGATGATCAAACATTGCACAAATACACCTCTCCCACTCGAAATTGATAAGCAGCCACACTGTGTGTAATGTATTGTGATGTGTCCAGGCGGTCCGACCATTCCGAAACCATCTTCGCTCGACCCATTCTGCACATCGGCACAGCTTCATAGATGATAACCTCCACCCGTCTGACTACGGAACTTGGGAACCATCCGCATTGATAACGGATGGTGTACCGCTGGGGTGTATTGCGCTTGTTCGGTGTGTACTGATCGGTTTCGTGCATTGCCTCGCTCGATCATAAAAGCTGACCCGGACCAAATGAAACTTTCCAGTCGTTGCTCGTCCATCGATCGTTACGACCACAGCGTCACAGTTCGCTCAGCCATATGAAACTAGCTCAGAATCTCTTCGAGTAATTGTATGTGTGTGTGTTAGTGCGTCAGAGTAGTCCGTGCACAAAGACATTGATGCCAATGTGTTGTGAACGCGTGTACTGATGCCAGTGTGACTTCCCGTGACCCGAAAGACCTCTGCAAGGCATTCGACGCATCATATCTGTGATTTAGAGGCGGAAAAAATAGGTGCCCATTCTGGGACCACGTGTTTCCCAGTTTTGGTGGTTTGGTTATCCGCAGTTTTTGGACCTCATATGCAAACTGCAAACCTTTTGTGATTCTTGCTCTACAGTGATATAAAGAGTGCCCGTCCAGCAGTTTGTACCGGAACTTCCCGCGACCGATCGTGCACCCGTGTGCCCAGGCATTGAATGGTGAAAGAGCAACCGAGTAGCGGGAGCAGTGTGAATTATTTCCAGCTTTTCAGCTCGTTCAGCTTGGTGTCCACATTGTACGACCTTTACGAAGGTACGATGTCCTCCGGTGCATCCGGTCGTTTGATAATGGCTGAGTGCCGGAGAGCTCCATTCCAAGGTTCACTTTATTGTGCAATGTACAATCCTACTTTTAGATTGCAGCAGAATGGCCTGTCTACCTCAGTCAGCGTTCGCCGTGCACAAGATCCGGCAGGCACAGAACGAGAAAGATCTCACCGTTGCCCGCATGACCGGTGACAAGCAAGGTCCGAGATATTTGAACAAGAATAGTAAGTTCCTGTCCTCCCTTTTAAGATGACGCACACCAACGTCCGCACTCTATCGCTTTGATTCTCATCCTCAGCTCTCGATCTGACACCGGTCAAGTATAATGGCAAGCTGATGAACAGCATCTGGGGTCTGTACAATCGCTACTCGCCCCATAACTTCAAGAAGAACAATGGATCCCTCGGTGGTTTCTTTGGCATGCAACAGCCGTGAGTATATTTTGTGACGGAGCTTCAGTTTGTCAGTCAATCCTGTTGCTAATCATTTCCAATACACACACTTCTCTCCGACAGATTCGCTGTTGCATGCTCTCCGATGGAGAAAGAACTACCGGTACCCAATCCAGCCGACCAGAATTAGATTGGTATATGATTTGTAGCTGATTCTTGCTGGTTCTAGATTAATAGTGTGTAGAATCCTGAATGTGATTTAGATTGGAATAATAAAAGATTCATTCTTTAATTTTAAAACCTGATCTTTTCTGCTACATGGGATATGAATTGGAACATATTGGGAAATTTTTGTTTTGGAGAAGCTTGTTTATACAATTGATATTATTGGTTCCCTGAGTCAGATGATTATGTCTTGCATTAATTTCGGGCCTAGTCAAACGCAAAAATCCGCAAATATTTTGATTACTGTTGAACTCGTGACCTTAACGTTCAAGGACTTCGTAGCATTCGAAAAATAAGCTCGACTGATAATGCGGTGCAGAGGCTGTGGTTAAACAATAAAAGCTAATGCAAATATATGTTTTTCGGATGAACTGTAAAATTCATGGATGTAGTGTTATAGTCGCTTAAGCTGATAAACGTATCTGGCAGGGTTGTTTTGACACAAAAAGAAAATTTATTTTGTGTTTGTGTTGGTCAACTCATAGTATCTGTGGATTTTTTCAAGCATAACACAATACTGAATGAGTGGATGTGGTTCTAATATTTTTTATGATTCAATTTGATTGAAACTGTTAATTTTCTTAACCTAATTCTTTCTAAATTATAAATTCAAATTTGGTAAATGTATACATGAATAGTTTTAAACTTTGTGATTATTTAAAATCTGTTTACAAATGTATGAGAGTCAAGAAAGAATTTTAAACTAAACCAAATAGCGCCATCTATCGGATAGCAGTATTCGAGATAGAGAGTACACTTTTTTTTGTTGGTTTCAGTAAAGATTTTTAAATCAGTTAAGTAATTTATTATCATCAGTTCAGCATCTTGGTCAGTATTTTACCGATTTTCGGATAGGTTATTTAATATATGCCTTTCAATATTATTTATTTTATAATTTTTTTTTGTTATTTTTTTTTTTTATTTAATCTCCAACCCTTATTGGGCCTCCAGGCATTATTGGGACGACAATAATGTAATAACAGACAAGACAAGACAAATAATGTAATAACAGAAGATGAAAATAAAAATAACAAGC
>KB689536.1:0-11707 GCA_000349165.1 Anopheles christyi | reverse complement strand
CAAAACAAGAATGTTATTTGTACAAAGAATGTTGTGTGTTGCTTGCATGTCGGTTAAGCTTTTTCTTTTGCCTAACCATATCACTTCTAGGGTGAGGCTGATGCAAACGACTTTCGATGCTATAACACCAAGAAACTATATTGCGTCTAAAGAGAATGACGAGGCAACCAGGGGATGCACAATTCAGCTAACTATGTACACGCGGCTGGCTGGTGGCTGCGGATAGGATAGAGATGGAACATTCAATGCATCTAACAGCCAGCCAGCTGGACTAGGAAGAGGTGGAGCAGGAGAGCACTGTACAGATCTAACTATCACGAGTGGATACAAAACGCAGGCCAGACTGGTGGTTGTTACCCTCTTGTTCGGAGATCCGTTCCACTTCCGGTTTCTGCTTCACAGGTGCTGGAACATCCTCAACCGTCTCCGGCACCTGCTCGGGTACTGCGATCGGTGCAGCAATCGTCACCTCACTGACGACTTCCTGCACCAGAGTGATCTCATCGGACATCTCCACAGCAACGATGCTCGGTTGTACTTCCGCTTCTTCTTTTTCTTCTTCTTCTTCTTCTTCTTCAGCCGGCTCTTCGACGATCTGCTCTTCCTGCGATTGAACCAGCAAAACAGTTTCCTCCACCTCGAACGCTATCGTTTCGGTAATGTGCGCTTCCTCTTCGACCACTACCGGTGGTTCCCCATCAGCCTGCTCTTCTACAGAGACCGCTGTGTGTACGATGAGACAAGTGTAGCAGGGACAGGTCGGACGACACGTTAAGCAGACACGCACAGTTTTTTTGGGTGTTTGTTTTGGGGTAGGGAGGATGATGGTATTTGTAATTGACAAACGAACATATAAAAGGATTATCACAAAGTTTACATTTGTTGCAGCTGTGTGTGGTTGTTGCTGTAGCTTCATAAAACAATCTATCGATACAGTGTGATACACAGTATTAAGAAGAAAACCAACATATATAGCTCCAAAAACACAGCTATTTTACAAGAAGTATCCTCAAGAAATCACTTCTATTCAACGATAGCAGCAAACATCATTTTGCCAAAGGTAACCTATATAAGATGAGAAGAGAGAATGTTGCGTTGACCACACAACGATACTTACTTTGAACAACGACTCGGCCCTTGGTAGTAGCGGTTCCCATCGAGTTGACGGCTCGGACCTCGTAGTCTCCGGAGTCCGCACCGCGAACCATCGTCAGCGACAGGGTGTAGTTCTCAACGCGCTGCGAATCGCGCTTGATCGTCAGCCGAGCGTCCGTCTGGATCGGTTGACCGTTCTTGAACCAGGTCACCTCCGGTACCGGCTCCGCGTAGATCTCGACCTCGAGCGTAAGCGTCGTGTTTTCGTCCACATCCGTATCCACTAGCGATTTGCGCACCTTCGGCGAACACTGTACCACCGTTTTGGCGCTCGTCTCATCCGCACCCAGCTCATTGGTGAACTTTGCCTTGTAAAGACCCTGCATTTCGGCCTTCACCTCCTTCAGGACGAGCTGGTAGTACAGACCATCTTCCTGGAATTTGTACTCGTTGCGCGACTCGGTAATCTCCACGTCATCGATGTACCACTGGACCTTCGGGCGCGGATAACCGTCCGCCTTTACCTCGAGCATCACGTTCGTTTCGCCCTCCTTGCAGGTGAGTTCGGTCAGCTGTTCGCGCACCTTCGACTTGGTCCGCACGTTGACCTGCGATTTCTCCGTCACCGTACCGTAGTCGTTGATGATGTCGGCCGTGTAGAGGGCGGTATCGTCACGGTTGGCAGCATGAATCTTCAGCACGTAGCGGCCATCCTCGGCGATGATGACGATGCGCTTGCCGTCGGCCACCACCTCCTTACCGTCCTTGTACCAGCGCACAACCGGAGCCGGGTTACTCTCGGCCTTTACGACCAGCTCGATGTCCTCCTTCTCGTTGACGATCGTTTCCTCCTGCAGGCGCAGGGTCGTTCTTGGTGGCGAGTTGATGGTAAACTCCCAGAACTCGGACGCCTGGCTGATTTCGTTCATTGCAATGATCTACGAGCAACAACAAAAAAAGAAAAATATGTTACATGACTCTTTTCTTGCGATACCTTCGAAAGAGAGTTTGAATGCCTACCGAATAGTTGCCAGCATCCTCCAGCACCGTGTTGTTATACTTGATGATATAATAGTTCTCGGCCGTGAGGAACTTGATACGATCGTCCTCCCGGATTTCCTTGCCGTTGCGGAAGAACCGTACGGTGGCCGCCGGGACGGCATTCACCTCGATCGACATCTTGTACTGTTCGTTCACCATCGCCGACATATCGTGCGGCTTCGTGATGGTGGGAGGCGTCTTCACAATCAGATTGATAAACGTGGAGTCTTCGCCGAGCTCGTTTTGGGCCACGATCGAGTAGGCGCCCGCATCCGACGGTTGCACGTCCTTGATGACGAGCGACACTGACTCGGCATCCTCGTAGAGGAACTTGTATCGACCTCCGGGCTCGATGATCGTACCCTCGTGGCGCCAAACGATCTCCGGCTTCGGGTAACCCTTGACCTTCATCTCGAGCAGCGCCTTGCCGCCGATTCGGGCCAGTGCTTCCTTCGACTCGACCTCCAGGTGCGGCTTGGATGGTTCCTGTATCAGCTGGTTCACTTGTCCCTGAACGGTCAGTTCAGCGCTACACTGGATATTACCCGAGGACGTCGCGGCAACACAAGTGTAAAGTCCAGCATCTTCGGGCTTAACGTGCTGGAAGACAAGCGCCAGCGAGTCGGAATCATCCGCCATCAGCACCTTGAACCGCTCCTCCGGATCGAACGGTACACCGTTCTTCTTCCACACGAACTTGTTCTTGTCGTCGAGATTGTCGAGCTCGGAGAACAGATCGAGCTGGTCGGCCACGAGCAGCTGGGCTTCGGTTTTGGTGGTACCGAACTTGTTCCAAGCGGTGCACGAGTACACGCCACAGTCGCCCTTGTGCACCTCCGGTATGATCAGCTCGTAAAAGCCGGTCTCCGCATTGGTGCGGTTAATCTTCATCCGCTTGTCGGTGTCCAGAATTTCCTTGTCATCTTTGCAGCTGTTGTTTTATGGTTTTTTTTTTATTTTTTGTCGAAGACGTGCGTTGTTTACATATTCACGGTGGAGGTGGGTGGGAATAGAATTAAAGAGCAAACATGCGGAGTTGGCGACATGCAATCACTTGGAAGCTTATCTACGTGGTTAGATCGACACTACGTCGTCGGGCGCACGCCCATCTCATACTTACAATCGAACCTTCGGTGCCGGATCACCCTTTACCTTCACCATGAAGGTAAGGTAGGTCTTCTCGATCACTTCCGTATCCTTCAGCTGAACGGAGAACACCGGCGAGTTGGATTCAGACATTGCCTTACGCTGTTCTGGTGTCACTGTTCATTAAACAAAAGGAAGATTAAATATAGTATAAGTAAAAGAGGTTAGTACACATGTACTTACGTGTTTCAACGATGAGTTGAGCCGTACAGGAAGCGTTCTCTGTACCGTTGATGGCACGAGCGGTGTAGATGCCACTATCCTGTTCACGGCAATGCTGAATCTCGAGCGTGTACGAGAGATCATCGTTCTCCTTCGTGATTACACGATCGGCCAGACGATCATCGAGCGGCTTGTTGTCCTTCAGCCACTGCATGTTGGACAGTTCGTCCACCTGTACAGAGAACTTGGCATTTTCACCCGCTGTTGAGTAGAAAAAGCGATTTTTAATTGCTGCGACTTGAAAGAGGGAAACACACATTCTAACATGGGAAATGTGTGGTTGGAGGGAAAAAGTTGAGGGACATGATCACCCTCGAGCTCGTCAAGAGATTGAGTAAAGAGTGTACGTAGAGTACATGGAAGGAAGAATGGGAATCGAATGTTTTGTTGTGGGGAAAAAGATTCCGCCATCCCATTTTGGGTTTGCTTCGAAAGAAATGGACGGACAGAAGCGTAAAATGTACGGACGATACAAGGACAAAACACGGACACTTACGGACGTCACCGGAAGCGTGTGTACGTAAAGCGTGAAAATTCTACAAAGCTTGTATCTACAAAAAGCGATTGCGAATTGAAAGCCTTTCCGCAAGGTACTGTAGGTCAAAGGTAGTTTGGTTGTCTCATTATTAGACCATCAGTTTCAACACACGAGACATTAAATGACAGGTGGGGGGTTGGGGAGAGGGGGTAAGCAGTAAAAAGACAAGGGACTTGCTTAAAGGACAACTACACTGAAAGCGTAAAGCCATCTGGGTACTGTTGTTGTACATTTTCGATTTGTGGTGGAAAACAGTTTCACACACGTTCTTGTCTGCATGTAGAAACAGCTGTTGAGATCGGGATGAGTGCCTCACAAGGGGACATGTGAGTGCTGGAAAAACGGGGGAAAAGTACAACTGGATGAACACTTACGCTCCACAGTGAGACCACGGATCGGTTTGATGAAGTGCGGCCGTATGTTGGTCGGTACGCGGATCTTCTTCGTGTTGGTCGTCGACATCTTGGACACGTGGCGCGTCTCTATCGCACACAGTTCTTTCTCTTGAGCTATATTTATATATGAGTGGCATGTACGTTTGTCGGATCGAGTTGAGAGAGAAAGAGAGAATGCAGGGTAGGTGGTAGGTAGCCATGTAAAATTGAATTGAATCAATGTTGGAAGTTGTGTGATTGTGTAGTACATTGTACGGGTATAACAAAAAGCCAACCATTAGGCATAGTGTTGCGTGTCATTACAGTGATTGTGGATGTGGTTGTGTGTTGTATCGAGGAGAAAGAATAGAAATTAAATAGAAAAAAGCATTCCATTAGAGAAAGAGTTGTCACGGATATGCATCACCAAACAGTACAGGAAACGTGGAAAAGAGGACAGAGTGACAGAGCTTGGTGAGAAATGATTGATCAGCACATGAGAGAGGGTGTGTGATGAATTGATCGGTTAGTAGTTGGTTATCAATCAAGTAACTCCAATACACGCAGGCACACAGCCAGGATGATCATCATCATGATCCATACATACAACATCGATCGCAAGATGAAAACCACAACGAAGTACAACGAGCTTCTTCGTATCGTCGACCAGTAACAAACATTCACATCGAACCATTAGTGACAACGAAGACGGGCGCATGAACATTGAGATTATCAAAAAAGAAAAAAATGCCTGGATACAATTTTGACTTCAAGTTGTTTGCAAGGGTCACTAAGGCACACTACATTGAAGGGAGTTTGGCAGCGCACGGTTATGATATACATATACAGATACAGACATCCAACAAGCACGGTTACGACACGGTTTGGTATAACACCGTCATACATCGGTGAGACTTGTATACCTTCAGAGGTGTGACTCCTGCGCGAGGACAACCGCGAAGATGAGTAGCGCGAGTGCGCCGTACCGTAATGATCCTCCATCCTGAGCTCCTTCTCGATCAGCACCAGGTTCGGGTCGGCCGTACAGACGCGCGCCCCAGTTACCGGATCCTCGACCGTGTACTGATACTCGTACACCGGTTCGCGCGGCCGCTTGTCCTCTTCCGGCTCCGGGATGATGATACTATCGAACTCGCCCTGTTCCGCCTTTACGATCGTGTCCTCCGCGTACAGGACGGTTTCGTCCGCCTTCTTGCAGATGTTCTTGATGCCCTTGAGCTTGCGGTGTGCGGCAGCAATGGAAAAGTCTGGATCGGGTTCGTTTATCTCACCGTCGAAGAATGCTTGCGTTTTGCGCTCTAGCTCGTCCGTATTTACTACGAGCTTGCGGGTAATCTTTGGTGGAGGCGGTGGTGGTGGTCGCTCCTTTTTGATGAACACCTCGATAGTTGCCTGATAGACCGGTGGTGGCGGTGGATCAAAGAACGTGGGCAGTTGGAGTGGCGGTGGAGTACGCTTCTTGTCCTCACGTCCGTCACCTTCGTTACCGCTGTTGCCGGCGGAACTTCCCTGCTGTTCACCACCCTGTGCTGATTGGTCAGGTGCTGCACCACCCTGATCACTAGCGCCTTCCTGTCCGGAAGTCGATTGATTGTTTGATCCTTGCTCCGAACCGGAGCTCGGTGGGGTGTTATTGGTCTCACCGCCTGACGCTGTAGCGCTTGTGGCCGCTTTGGCAATTTGCGGCAACTTTGGCTCGGTGCTCGTTTCCAGTACCGACTGGACGAGATTCCTGGTGGCAGCGATTTGCTGTAAAAAGTCGGTCGCAGTTTCCTTGATCTGTTGGATCTCGCGGATCGAACGCTGCTCGAACTTGCGCTTAATTTCCTGCTCCTCAAGCTCACGGAACCGTTTCGCCTCGGCTAGGGCCGCCTTTTCGCGGGCGTATATTTCCTCTAGCTTACGGTTGAGCGTTTCCTCGCGCGACTTCTGCTCGACGACACCCTCGACGGAGGCTGCGTCGTCGGACTCGTCGGACACCGCCGCAGGTGTAGTACGACCTGTTGCACGTGCGGTATCCGCTGTTGTTGATATATAGTGGCGGAACAAAAAAGCGCGAAATACAAGGTAAAATAAAGTTGTTTATGCAATTGGGGAATGTACAGTAGCCTTGACTCTCGTATATTGTATAAGGATGATATTTTAAATGGAGGTGAAATGAATTGTATGAATGGATGAGAAAAGCAGCGAGTAGCGCAAAAGAGAAACAGTGTAAAGAAGAAAAAAAAAGGTCGCAAAAGATGCCCACTTACCTTTTTTGGTCGTAACGGTCTCTACCTTTTTGACACTTTCACTAGCCTTCTGAATGGTCGCCGTTTCAGTCTTTTTCTTTTCCTGTACCTTGCTGGATTCAGTCTTCTTTTCCACCGGTTTCGGTACCGGTTCGATCGGTTTCTTTTCCGGTTCCGGTACCTTCTTCGGTTCGGCAGTTATTTTGGGCGGTGGTGACGTCTTCTTCGGCGAGGATGCCTTCTTGGCCGACTTGGGTGAGTCTGGACGACGGGCGGGTTGCTCTCCTACCTGTTTGGTTGGTTCCGTTACTTTAGGTGACTCCACTGGTTTTGGTGGTTCAACAGGTTTAGCAGGATCCGGAACGAGTTTCGGTGTATCCGTTGGTTTGATGGTTGGTTTCACAGGCTCAGGAGCCTTAGCTTTTGATTGCTCAACCTTAACCGGTTCGGACGCAACCTTCTTTGGCGGTTCGGGAGCCTTAACCTGTTCGACAGGTTTGGCGATCGGTTCTGCAGGCTTCTGTGGTTTGGCAGGTTCCGGAATCTTCGATGGCGTAGTAGGCTTTGAAGGTTCAACAGGCTTCGAAGGCTCAGCAGATTTTGCAGTCTTAACAGGATCAGATGGTTTTTCAACTTTAGCCGGCTCAGCTACCTTCACCGGTTCAACCGGTTTGATAGTCTTTGCCGGTTCGGTTGGCTTTGCAGGCTCTGAAGGCTTTGCTGTTTTAATCGGTTCTGCAGACTTAACCGTCTTAATCGGTTCAGCAGATTTTGGCGGTTCTGCAGGTTGCTCAACCTTTGCCGGTTCAGCTGTTTTCGATGCTTCAACAGGCTTAACAGTCTTAACCGGTTCAGCTGGCTTCGAAGTATCCGTTGGCTTTGTAGTTTTAGACGGTTCTGCAGGCTTTGCAGGCTTTGCCGGTTCAGCTGGCTTAGGCGATTGAATAGGTTTAACGGTCTTAACTTGTTCAACTGGCTTCGCCGGATCTGCAGGTTTCTCAACCTTCACCGGTTCAGCTGGCTTCGACACCTCAACAGATTTCTCCGGCTTTGTTGGTTCCGATGACTTGGTTGGCACAGTCTTAACCGGTTCAGCAGCCTTCACCGGCTCAACTACCTTAACCAGTTCAGTGGTCTTTTTAGGTTCTTCCGGCTTCGGCTTGTCGGTGGCCTTAAACGCCTCCTTCTTGGGCGATGGCGATTTCGGAGTCTTCGGAGTCTTACCTTTCTTGGGCGAGTCCGGTCCCTTATCGCCCGCTGTCTTGGTTGACTGTTCAGGAAGTTTGATCGGTTCGGGGATCTTCTTTTTCGTCTCCTTTACCTCCTTTACCTGTTCATCCTTGCTCGTCTCCTCCACTTTAGCAGCTTCCGTAGTCTTTTTAACAACCGTCTCAGATTGCTTAACCTCAGCAGCTTTCACTTCGAATGTTTTAGTAACCTGTTCAGCCTTAGTTACTGCTTCTTGCTTTGCAACCTTAACTGCGGCGGACGCTGCTTGTACTTCTGCTTCCTTCTTTACCGGAACTGGAAGCTTCGAGTTCGTTGAATCATCCACGCTCAGTGATTGTTGGCGCTTGAACGCATACTTTGCTTCTATTTGAGCAATCTTCGACTGAGGTTCTTCGGTAGATTGTTGTTGGCCTTGTTGCTGCTGCTGCTGCTGTGTTACAGTAACGGTCGTTTCCGTCGTTACCTCGGCCGCCTTTATCTCCTGCAGTTGCTGCTGCTGGCGTGCCTTGAGCGCGGCGTACTTCGATTCAATCTGCTGTATCTTCGACAGTGATTCCGTTTGCGGTGAGTCTGGCGGTAGTTCCGGTTTTGATTCGGCTTCTCCCTTAAGGGTAACTTCAACCGATTCCTTCACCAGTTCCTTTGCCTGCTGGATATGGGCGGTGTACTTGGATTCCAGCTGCTGAAGCTTCGAGAGCGGTTCTTCCGCTGCCTTTTCGACGGCAGCAGTAGAGACAACGGTTTGCTGTTCTTGTTGCACCGAAGCAGTTGTTTGCTGCTGCTTGACCGAATCTTCCACCGTGACCCCAGTGAGGGAAGCTTTGCGGGCGGCGTGTTTGAATTCGATCTGTTGAATCTTCGAAACAGGTTCGTCCTGCTTCTGTGCAGCGTATTTCGATTCGATCTGTTGAATCTTCGATACAGCTTCAACGTGCTGCTGCTGCTGCTGCTGAGTAACAGCAGTAGAAGCAGTGGTCGAGGTTGTTACCTGATGCTGATGTTGCTCTTGCAGCAACAGTTCCTGCTTCTGCTTGAGTGCGGCAAACTTTGACTCAACGATCTGGAACTTGGCATCGACGATTTCCGACTTTTGCTCGAGCTGTTTCTGCTTCAGTGCGGCGTACTTCGATTCAATCTGCTTGATTTTGTTCTGCTGTTCGAGCAGCTGCTGTTGAGTTTCAGCCGTCGACGATTCCTGGGATGAGCTGATGCTAGAGCTGCTGGTGGATGAAGAGACGGACGACACCGCCTTGCTCTCCGACTTGCTGCTCTTCGTAACCGAGCTTTCCAGCTGCACCTCCTGTTGGCGTTTCACAGCAACCGACCGCTCGTGCTGTTCCTCCTTAACGGACACGGACGAGGAAGTAATGGAGGACGAGGACGATGATGATGTCTTCGTTTCCGACTGCAGGACGGTAACGACACTTTCCTGCTGCTGCTTGGTATGCGTTAGGTCCAACTTTTTACCCGACTTCTTCACCTCAAAGGCGGCCAACCGTTCCTGAACCGAGGCGGACTTTTCCTCCTCCTCAACCAACTCCACCGCCTGCTCACCGAGCTGCTGGGGAAGATGCTGCTGTTGCTGCTGCTGCAGATACTGAATCTTTTGCAGCGCTTGGTGCGATTCGTCCCGGCTCTGCTTGTGCTTAAACACCACGTAGCTGTCCGCAATGTCCGACGGTTTGATGTTTTCGTCCGTCTTGTGCGCCTCGATGCGCTGCGGCAGCTTGATGATGCTGTCGTCGATGTTGGTCTGCGTCGGGTCGAGCCGCAGATCGTCGTTCGAGTGTTCCTGCAGGGCGACCGCGTTGTTTGCGTACTCGTTTATCTCGTAGATCCAGCGCTGCTTCGCTTCCTCCGAGTACGCGATCAGATGAACCGGATCGGCACCCTTGCCCTTTGGCACTAGCTCGAACGCACGCGTATCAATGTCACGCACCTCACAGTCCGGCAAGCGCACAATGTCCTTGAGGATGAAGATCGATCGATCGTCCGACAGGCGCTTCACCTTCGTGATGAGAATGCGCGACTTAAACAGGAACAGGTACCGCTCCTTTATCTTGTTCTCCCGATCGCGCACCCCAAAGTACTCGTGGGCGAGCACGCGTCCAAGCTTCTGCAGGTTGCCTATTGTTCGCGTACGTTAAAGAAGAGGGTGGAAGGAAACAGGGAAAACAGAAGGTTGGATATACACGGACGCGTACTTGTTTGTGGTTTTGTTTTCAACGCGTTTGCCTACCTCGGAATCCTTCGATCGCTTCGAGAAATTTGTTGTTCGCCGCCCGGCTCGGCACCGAGAGCATCAGCTCGAGCGCCTTCTGGATGTCGAGCACATTCTCGCCGAGTGCGGTCGAGTACTTGAGCAGCTCCTGTACACGTGCATTGCCAGTGCATTACCGGCGATGGTTTGCAGGATGAACGGACACATCAGAGTGAGTCAATAATTGCCGCAGGTGGTGGTGTGATTTGTGTCTATTTGAGCGTGTTGAAACTTTGCCGAGCCCCCATGTCCATGGCGTGGTTGTGTAAAGTAATACTATTTTGTATCGTTTTGCTTAAGAATTCCTCATGTTTGTTCCTCGTGGAAGTAAAGCTCAATGCAGAAATTGCTTCTCCTTAGCGAAAGCATCAAACAACCAGTGTAACAGTGTTATTAAACAATATATATTTTTAAAAGAAACCGTGCACAATTACGTCATCCCTGACTCACAGACACCTTATAGTCAAGCGATGAGTGACACATGAAGCAGGAGACTAAAACCTCGTTAACCTAACCCTAATCCATCATCATTTGTCGGTTTCAGAGTGTGGTACGTTGTTGTTCCACCATTGCGTCATAAAGTCGGTAATAGAATAAACAGCGCAACAAACCACCCAAACATATGTACAACGGTCATTGAAATAATTTAACAGCACAGTACAACCTACTCACAAATGGAATTTGAATCCATGAAAATGGGAATAAATGTATAAATGTATATAAATCTCTCACGAGCTAACTCGATAGGTCAGTGCATCGCGCAATGTACTTCCTGGATGCTTTTTCAGGCGGAACTAATATGTACTGGAGCAGTGGTTTCTTTTCGTCTGTGGCGTAAAAGGTTCCCTCATGGTTTATGTGTTTTCCTGGAGACTGCTACTATATTTAGCTCTGCGAGAGAGCTGTGCTGTTTATTTGTTTGGTGTGTTTTTTTCTTTCCTTTCTATCGATAAGGTCGATCGCTGCCTGATCGGCTTTGCGCTTGTGCTGTGATGCTGCTCTGGTGAAGGTTAATGTTTATTTTTCCCACCCAGCTTGCCATGAGGAAAACAGTGAAGGCCATATTAATGGGTTTATTTTTTTTTTCAAATTTCCCTTTCAGATATGCTCCAAAAAGCAACAAAAAAAAAACTCAATGTTATTACTATTATGAGAATGCAATACCGACTTCGACTGCATGCGGTCACGTTCTGCTCAGCTGATTAGTTGCGGTGTAGGTTAGGATGGGGTTTTTTTTATGGTGGATGATCGATGTTCTGATGTCAACAAGTGAGTGTAAGAGTGTTTTTTTTTAAATTTATTCCTGTACGATCAAATCTATACATTGACCGGGGGGGGGGGGGGGGGGGGGGCGGTTTCTCACCATTCGCCGTTAGGCTTACCTTGAAGAGTAGTTTGTAATCGTTGATACGCTGGATCGGCAGCTTCAGATGCTCGGTGAGACTTTTATCGTCGTCGATGTTCGCCGAAAGCTCCTGCGAAGGTGGCCGTTAAACAAACAAAACAAACACACGCATACGTAAACACAAAAAAGAGATCGAGAGAGAGA
>KB689535.1:0-35629 GCA_000349165.1 Anopheles christyi | reverse complement strand
TATTATTATTATAAAATTAAATAATGTTTCTGAGTTGTTTTTGTGTAACACCATTTAATGAAAGAAATAATTAATTTGCTTTCGGACGGAATAACATTGATCGTTAAAATAGAGAGAGAGTGCTGTTTTTTTTTTTGTTGTTGCTATTTAATTTCTACACTTCACACCTTTATTTTGGATTATTTAATGCATATATTGCGATTCAGTAGCTTAATAAGTAAAAAGATGTGTTTTTGTGTAATGTTGGTTAAAAAAAAAACAGAAAAAATCATCGTGTTCCATATCAAGATTGTACTTGGGAAGTTTGGAAAGTGAATGTTTCTAATAATTCCCATCATGGAAAGGTGTAATACTTAATCTATAAAAAGAGGGTAATTGATTATAAAAGAAAAAAAAACACAAAAAAAAAATACAATTAACGGTGTATATGTTGGTGCGTGTGATAAAACAGTCATATCTCAACGCTCGACAGTATAAAATATTGTTTGTTTTGTTGGTTTGGGTGGAGGGTGATATGGTGCACACCTATTGATTCATTCCTTAAAATATCTCACCATAATGCTCGACCCCCCAAAAAATGTTTCTTAATTTCATTCTTATTTTTTTCATCATTGTTATTTTGTTGTCTCTTGACCAATTTCCAGATTGACTGTTCCGGCTGTCAGACTCCGTCGGGGACCGTCGTAGAGCAACGTACACACCGGCCATAAAGGGGCCACACGTCGCTTTGTAAGTATCACAGTGCGTCACGTGCGTTTCCCTTTACAGTTTGGCCCGCAGTAGCGCATCCTGCTTCAGACTGTGCAGATTCAGCTGCCGCAAATGGTGGAACAACACGTCGATATACTCGTCGCGATGCTTCATGAAGTGGCCGACGTGCGGCGAACGATCCCAACACTTAACCGTCGTCTGAAAGTAATGGTTGCAACATTAATTGTGAATCGATTTGGGCTCTCTCGCTCTCATTTGCAAAGTGAAAATCGTACCTTCACGCCACTCTGCTCCCAGCTGTCCTTCACGCGCGTATTGGCTTCAACCGTACCGACGGGATCCGTTTTTGACATCAGAAACAGGGCCGGACAGCGTAACAGATTCGTGTGGAACATCTGGCTTGAACGGATGTAGTGCGATGTGGCCGGCTCGTGGAAAGCTTTCATGTGGTATCTAACGTGTTTATGTAAAACTTGTTAGTCTAGTTTCTGGTCCGTCACTATCTCGACCGTAGTCATACTTACAGCATGTACTTCTTCAATGCACTTTGCAGGGTTGGGTTCTTCGGGAACAGTGCTTTCGGTACGCCGACCGATATTTCCGTAATGTCAGCTGCACTGTCCCATACCTGTCCAATGACGCGATCCAGCACCACTTGGTAGTTTGGTAGATCGCGTGCAATATGCACCAGACATTCGCCCCACAGATACCCGCCGACGGAAAATCCGTGCAGTACGAGTCCGTGCTTGAAGTCGTTGTTTTTGAGAAACTTTACAATTTCAGCCGCCACCAACTGCAACGAAAAAAGCCGGGGAAATATGAAATTTAGTGTTCAGGGATGTCTTCTTGACTCAATGTTCTTACCTGTGTTCCCTTGACGGGCCACAGCAGCTGCCAGGGTGTGATGTGGGCGCAGAACACATCAAACCCTTGATCGATGTACAGCTGTGCATATTTGGCCAGATGTTTCTGACGCGCATTCAGCCACGAGATGATCAGCACCGCCGGCCTGTCGCACTGTTCCTTCAGCCTGAAATCGGTTCAACGAAAGGATTCATGTAAAGGACACTTATCTTTGCTAACCAACCGTTCGCTTACCGTAAAGTTTGCTGATCCTTCTCCACATTTCTCGGTTTGTCGGTGAACAGTTGAATGCTGCGTGTGATTTCCTGCGTTGCCACCGTGCGAGCGTTTACCATCGTGTGCACTTTCGGGGCACAGATCTGGAAAGGAAAATCAATCGATTTAATTCAAATTGAGTGCTTTTTTTTAAATGTTTTTAACTGAACAGTAAATGATAGCATTATTATATAAAGTGAGGGATGATGCAGCAATTGGTAACGACATTTTAAGCGTCTTTAAAAAACACTCGCGTAACTCTTTTATCATAGAATGATGCGTTCGCTTGATAGATATGTTGCCTAGACTTTGAATCCACAAATAAAGGTCAATATGATTAAACAGCAAAACCCCTCCAGAGTGCCCTCGGGGAGCGCGAGGGTGATTAATCCCCTATTTCTAGTGTGGTGTGCCGATGGACACACAGAGAGAAAGATAAAAGGCTATTTCGAGGTACAGGATACGAGGGAATCGTACGATATTGTCTAAGCTTATTTTACGTAACACCGGTTCTAGTTTTGTCCACAGACACGGGTCGCTCGAACGTATGCGTTAAAATTTGCGTAGATAGGAAATTAAGAAGCAAAATCAGAAGCAAACGGTTGTGCCCCGTCATCCCCGTCGACAATGTAGGCGCGGTTTGTTCTTGTTGCCGAGGAACGTTTTTTTTATTGTATTCCGAGCTAACGCACTTTGAGCGGCTAAGCAGCTTATCGAATGTGCTTTGTACACTCGAAATCGCATGACTCAAAGGGATGGTGGTGATAGCATACACAAGCAACCAGAATTGCAAATATTTTGACAGCTTCTTGGGAAAGGTCCGGAGATGTACATGCAAGGCACAACCTCGTCTCCTCTTGCAACAGAAAGTGTTTGCTTTGATTAAAAAACACTTTTTTATGGGGAGCAAACATAATTATATACAAAAAAAAAATACCCTGTTTGGCGTATTTACGAGAGTGTACATGTGTGAGTGTGTTTTGCAATCTCGCTAGTTCAAGGTCGTCAACTAACTTATGCAGCAGTCGGTACATTTTACATCAAGCTAGTTTTCACTTTCCCTTCTCTTTAAACGCGTTTTTATGCTACACTACCTGTACGCGCATGTAAGACCGTCCACCGTATACGTATAGTTGAGGGTAATGTACCACAATTATGGCACAAATTAGAAGACTACACCGGTTGCTGGATTTGCCCCCCGCCAGAGAACAACGAGTACGACGAGGCTCTAAAAGGCTTAGCAAAGCTGCGACTGGCACCTTCTGTGCTTATGTGTAGAGTGGGTTTGAGGGTGTTTGGTTCGTGCTAGCAAGTTGTCATAACAAGCTTGCTTTGAACGTTTGACATTTTCTCGCAACGGTCCTTTTCGAGACAAGCGTGGATGAATGCTATTTCCACATTAGATTAGGCATTTTCTGTAAGTGAAATGATTTTTCAATTAAACCGCATTGTTTACTTTACATGGTAAGAACTAAAACAAATCAACTCATTGTTTAAACTCATTCGCATTATCTTGCTATGCCCTTTTCCTTCCTTTTTCGATAACCTGTGTACGCCACGATTACAAAGCAGCTACGAGCTACGCGCTTTCTAGTCATCAAATATTTGCATTCTCTCCTATTCCGTCGTGTGAATACTTATACATACACATCTATTTGAATTTCTAAGCATTCTTCAAAGTTGTGTCGAACACATGCAAAAAAAATCGTATAATAGCAGATCGACCTTGAATCGGCGCAACACATCAAGTAGATCTATTCCGAGTTATACTTTGTGACGCATCGGGAAACAATTAAAAATTGTAGCATAGTTTCCCCGTTTCCACTAATGTCGACATGCATCCACAGCCATTTATTTCCCTCTCCAGATTTCTTTGTTGATCGCGAGGTTACTTTCACGAATCGGTGATGGTGATGGTGGTGCGTATATCAGTGAAGAAGTGGAACGCACTAGCACCTAGCACTCTCTCCCTTAATTGCCATCAAACTGGCCCTAGTCGATGTAGAATATCCCGCAATGCATCAACAAGACAGCAACATACAAATCATCGTCGGTGGTGCAACCACCGAGTACAGCATCGGCAATAATCGCCTAGCGGGAAGCCATTCCAAAGTCCAAAGGTTGTCGATTTGCGAATCCTCTTCTTCGCACGCGCCCACTCCCTGAAGGGGAAACCTGATTTGCGTCAGCAAAACTTACGTTACGTTCTGCCACGATCCGATCGAACCGTCGTTCACTGCCGAGAGATGATGGCTGCAGTGCGCTGAAGAACCGCACGCTCTGGGCGGACCAGTTGCTGGCGGGTGCTGCTGCTGCAGCACATCTTGCAATGCTGTTGGTGCCGATGAATTGCTGCTGCTGCTGCAACGCACCACCGATGCACGTCATAGGTTTCGGCACGTTCGCACCAACGCTGGCCACATACCGTAGGGATCGGATTGCCATCTTGCACTAGTTTTGGTTTTGGGTAATCACGAGTAATCACTGAGCTGGGTGCGTAAATCTCGCCTGGCAATAGGATATATCCTTCGACGGCCGGATACAAACGGTAACACGACAGCAGCAACAACAGCAGCTCGGCACCACGAAACGATGTTGCCTTGCACGTTATTTAACACCGAATTTACAGACCGTTCTTTATCGTATGCATCACCCGGACCGAACGCAAAACACAGCAAGCACAGTGCGAAGCGTAGTAGGACTGCTGCTTTGACAGTTTGTCCAAGAAATGTCAAATTAAAATTGTTTCGTTTAATTTATTTGAAAACTGATAATTTTTTTAATTGATTGAAAATTTATCTGGTCAACAAAATCCGCAAAGAATGGGCAATGAATTTCTTTTAAATAGTTTCACGGTCCATGTTAACTATTTGGCTTGAAGTTTTTTAAGCCCGGTAAACACACGCTGGCTCAGCATGTACAAAAAGCAACAGCGGTTTTTCTACCTTATCTTGCAATGGTGGCATCTTTTCTCTATTTTTTTTTGTAACAATGATGAACGGTTAAACGTTAGCGTTCGCACGACATTAAGTTTCCAAGAGGTGTACTCACGTTTTGAGATAAAAATGGCTAAAAAAAGCCTGCAATGCTGTAGAGCAGTGGATTTATTATTTTCACAATTTTCTGTCCATTTACAAGCTAACTTATTTTAAAACGACTGAAAGTTTTTGAAATTTAAATCCATTCTATACGCTCTCGAATAGTTAGAAGGCCATCTACAAGCGAACTATTATTGGCAACCCTAGGTCATGTTTATTGCATACAAAATAATAAATGTACATATTGTTCCAAGCTCTTCCCCACTACTTCTTGGCACATTGCCCAAAATGCCTCAAACCAAAACGGCATAGCGTCACGTCGCCCCGTCGCATCGGATTGCGCTATATTTGGATGAGCGACATTTGCAATTCCAAAGTCCACCTCGTCCGATACACGATTGAATCAATCGTAAGTCTCGCAGCACGAAAGCAGCATACAGGAGGGACTGCTGTCGCTTGTCCATCATTAAATCATTACCATATCTATGTAGATTAGACGGATTCTCATGCTTGCACTTTTTAATCAATTTAAACCCACCTGAGCGTGAATCACAAGGTCAGAAGGGATATGGTGCATGTGCTCCTTATTTTCGTGAGAATTTTATTTCTTCTTTGTTACAATTACATACTCCGGTACACTTTGTTGTAAAGGATATCAGCTATGGTGATGGATAACAAACACCTATATTTTTATATCTTAAATATTTATCTAATTCCTGATGCGTTTCTTTATCGGACCACAGATGTCAGCTGTTAGCTGTAGAAAAGCTTAACCCCAATATTTGTAACAGAATTCAGTATCACTGGACAACTGAGCGGTTCTCGGGTCAGGCTTATCACTTATCGCTTCTAATCGAACCAGAGAGAAGTTCGCGCGAATCAACGTTTCTCCTTCCAGTTAATTGGATCACAAAATATTGAACTGGCTTGTCGCCGGGTCATTAGAGCTTAGCCTTACGATTGTACATCGGCAGATCGAGGGCACGAAGGTGAGCGAGCAGCAATTCGATGTACTCGTCCCGATGCTTGTGGAAGTGGCCAACGTGGGGTGACTTATCCCAGCACTTCAGCGATGTCTATGTACAGAGCAGAGCAGATAAGCGTTAATCGTCTGGCTGAAAATGGAGTAGGCAAAAAGTTATTTCTCTTACCTTTACCCCAACGGATTCCCAAATGCCGCGGAGACGACTGTTTGCCTTTTCCGTACCGACGGGATCGGTTTTCGAGACGAGCAGCAGCGCCGGGCATTGGGCCGGTTCGTAATGGAAGAGATGCGTGCACTTCACGTAATATTGTGTCGCTTCTTCGTGGAACAGCTTCATATGATAGCTGAAAATAGGACGTCATGATGAGTTCAAGGTGCAACAACGTTCGTCTATAATCAGCCTTCGTCAGTTACGAACACGATAAGTTCCCCTGGGAGCCCTTTTTCACCTACTTGATATAGTTACGCAGAACGCCCTGAAGGGTTGGATTGTGAGGTAACACTGCGTGTGGTACACCAACCGGAATCTCTGTTATGTCCGCGAGGCTATCCCACACCTGACCGCGGATTTTTTCCAGCACACTCTTACCGGCCGAGTCAGCCTGCAGCTTTACCAGACACTCGCCCCATAGGTACCCTCCGACGGAGAATCCATGTATGACGACACCCTCGGGGAAATCGTTATTGGTGAGAAATTTTACAACATCGGCCGCTACCTTCTGCGAGCCGTTTACGGGCCACACCAGCTGCCAGGGTGTTATGTAGACGCACAGCACTTCAAAGCCCTGGTCCAGATAGAAGTCAGCATACTTTGCCAGATGTTTGTCGGACGCTTGCAGCCATGCGAAGATGAATACCAATGGTTTATCGAGCGTTTCAGTTAATCTGAGAGAGAGAGAGAAGCAGGAACATTATCAGATAATTCAAGAACTGCGAGCACTGCAAGCCTTACCTCAAAGATTGATTATCTTTTCCATAGCTTTGCTTCCGATTGGTGAAGAACGTCATGTTTTTGGTGAAGCGCACCGGCTCTATAGGACCTTGCTGCGCCATGGTCGCACTAGATGGTAACATATTTGAATACTGCGAAATAGAGTTGGCAAACGGACGTTTTATTTCATGCAAACGTGAGAAAAAAAAAGTTCGGTTCGCTATTTACCTTTCTCCGGGTGAATCCACCGATATCCGCAGTGCTGCTTGGTTCCTTTAATCGCCGGCTAAGCCCACTATAAGGCGCGGTAAATTGCACTCTTACGGACAGCAATTGACCACTTCCGCCTAGCTGCTGTATTTGTAATCTGTTTTTACTCCTGACTTCAAACACTCCAAACTGATTCACCCACCGGTGCAGAAACGTTCGGGATGATGTTGGAAGCAACATCTGGTGTGGACGTCCACGGAGCGACAAGAATACTACTGAGGCAGCAATCCCTTCCAGCTGCTCAACATGGTATGGGTGGTTTGGTGAGCCGAACGAAACAAACCATTCGTAAAGATTTCCATTACACTGATAAGCGTTTTTAACGCGCCTTCCGCTTCTGTATATGTAATTGTTTGTAGAAGGAAGCTAATTCTACATCATTTAATGGAAGTTGTGTGATTTGCTTTTTTTTTAAATTGCACCGGCTTAGATGTTTGATGGGATACAAATGTGATTGCTTTTTTTCGGCTTTTTGAGATTTGACATTAGAACAGCCAATAGATACAAAGCGATGCGGGCAATCAGCTGAGAGCGCACAGGGTGGTTCGGCAGGAGATTTTTTTTTCATTTATATTTTGACCGTAGGTTTTGCAGAAATTGAAAAAAAATTGATCCATCATGATTTTCCATTATTTTACATTAATGAAATGCAGATTCAGTAGATTTGTTTTCTTATTTCTAACACTGCGCAGCATAAATGTAATTAACGAAAATCGTTGGACAAACGGGATTTTAGAATAACCTTACCAAAGATCACGCTGACCTCGTCAACCTATGTGATCCAATATCCTCAGTAGGCAACAAATCCGATAGCACACGTTACCATGATTACATTCCATTTGCAACTGGTTTTGCAAAATCGTCTAACATGCCTCGATAATGCCTTTATTGATCATTCAATCAACACAGATTGTTTGCATTTCGTTTTTGCGTGCAAATAAATCCAACATTTGTGAAGATAAAGATAGCGAATGTGCATGAGGGTAATTACACACAATTACATATCCATTTTTTCACCGGGAAATCGAGAACCATGGTTTTAGTCCTTCACTTGTTCTCACAAAACCCTTCCGACAGCAAGCATGGTTTTACCGAAGCTGTCCGAACCGTTGGCCGTGATGCCGCTCCTACTACGCTTGCAGCGATTCGTCGGACTGTGGGGTGAAAGGCGCTTTCGATACAAGTTCCGGTTGGCATTTTTAAGCTTCTGCCTGCTGGTAGTTATACCAAAGGTGGCCTTTGGATATCCGGATCTAGAGACAATGGTTCGTGGTACTGCTGAGCTGATTTTTGAATGGAACGTACTGTTTGGAATGCTGCTGTTTTCGCTCAAGCTCGACGATTATGACAATCTGGTGTATCGTTACATGGATATATCAAAGATTGGTACGCGATAGTTTACCAATGAGAATCGAGATATAAATAATTCTTACACTATGTTTCCTTTAAAGTTTTCCGTAAGGATCTTCCGCCGGAATTGGGCGACTATCTGGTACGCATCAATCATCGGATCGATAAGTTTTCAAAGATCTACTGCTGCAGCCATCTGTGTTTGGCCATCTTTTACTGGGTTGCCCCTTCGTCCAGTACTTACCTGCCGTACCTGGGTGCACGCAATAAATCCATCCCCGTGGAACACGTGCTACATCTCGAGGAGGAGCTGTACTGGTTTCACACGCGTGTCTCGCTGGTTGATTATTCCATATTCACCGCCATCATGTTGCCCACAATTTTTATGCTAGCGTACTTCGGTGGACTAAAGCTGCTGACCATCTTCAGCAATGTGAAGTACTGTTCGGCGACGCTGAGGCTTGTAGCGATGAGAATTCAGCTCATGGACCGATTGGATGAGAGTCAAGCGGAGAAGGAATTGGTCGAAATTATCGTCATGCACCAAAAGGCATTAAAGTAAGAGTAAAAGGTTCACAGATGGTTGGAATTTTGAGCAAAAACGATTTTGAACTGCTTACAGATGTGTCGAACTGTTGGAAATCATATTTCGATGGGTTTTCCTGGGACAGTTTATACAGTGCGTAATGATATGGTGCAGCTTGGTCCTGTACGTCGCAGTTACGGTAAGTCACTAGCCATCGGGGCTGATGATCTGCTTACAGTCGATTCACTTCCTTGTCGCACTTTATTCCCTTTTTCGCAGGGTCTCAGTACAAAAGCGGCAAACGTAGGCGTACTATTTATACTACTCACAGTGGAAACCTACGGTTTTTGCTACTTTGGCAGTGATCTAACATCAGAGGTAGAATCTCTTTTAATGTTCATGTACTCTTTTTAAACTGTATGGGACAAATGAACTTTTTCCCGTGTTTTGTTGTAGAGCTTGAGCGTAGCACGTGCGGCTTACGATAGCTACTGGTATCGCCGTTCGATTTCAATTCAACGGAAACTACGAATGGTATTGCAGCGTGCCCAAAAGCCAGTTGGCATCTCAGCTGGAAAGTTTTGCTTCGTCGATATTGAACAGTTCGGCAACGTATAGATCTGATAGCAGTAGCGAAAGATTATCCAATTAATGCATCCTTCAATTTACAGATGGCAAAAACATCTTACTCGTTCTACATCGTACTGAAAGATCAGTTTTAAAGAGGAAAAAAGGAGCAATCGATTGCTGGGTCTAAAGCTAACGATGTGCAGTTGAATAGTCATTAGTAACTTATTAGTGTGTCTACAGCAGGTTTACAGTTGTTTTTTTCTGTGACAACTCATTCCTTCGTGCTTTAAGTTGCTCAGTGCTCAAATAAAAATCAATAATTTAAATCAGGACTTGAGAGTGCCATGGAAAACAACGTTTTTTTTTATTTCGATACTGCACCGTACAGTATAATAGTCATAATTATATGCTGCGGTTTATTGTAGGTTTTTGTTATAAACTTTCATAAATAATGCATCCCGGTACAGGACGATCGACTCTATCCATGAGTTTTGCTTGGGTCTTTGCTCACTGGCTTTGCACCAATAGTCTATTTGCCCGCAATTGTAACATGCGGTTCGAACTGTTTCAGCAATATTCTTCCCCGGAAGCTGCCTTCTCCTTCGTGCTAAGGCTATTCCACATCGTGGGTCTCAATGGAACAGGACTTTGGTCGAGAGTTCGTATGGCTTGCATTTTTCTATTCTATCTAACACTGCTTGTAATACCGCAGCTAACTGGCGGTTATACCGATGATCATCAGCGTGTTCGTGCCAGTGTAGAGCTTCTGTTTAATGCCAACATTTACGGGGGCAGTATGATTTTTGCCTACGAAATGGCAACGTTTCAAGCGTTCATCCAGGAACTGAGGAACCTTTCTGTTTTGGGTAATTTCTGGTAAATGTAAAATTGTTTCACACATTAATGCAATGTTTTTTTATTACTTTCTGCAGTATGCTCACTATCTTACCAACTAAAGCATACGCTAGCTCGGTTCAATCATCGAGCGGACATCATTGCCAAAGTACAGACGGCCTGCATGGGTGCTGTAACGCTTTTCTACTGGGTTGCACCAATACCGTCCATCTATTCGTTCTACTATGGGTCGCTCAACTCCACCGAACCAGTGCGATTGGTACAACACTTGGAGGTAAAGTTCTATTGGCTGGAAAACCGTACCTCCGTCAAAGACTACATCACCTTCGTGATAATCATGCTACCCGTAGTTATTATGTGTGGCTATGTATGCAACCTTAAGGTTATGACCATCTGCTGTAGCATTGGATATTGTACACTATTTACGCGGCTGACCGTAAAGGCGGTGGAGCAGTTGGAAACTGTGTCACCCGTGGAACGAACTTCCAGCGCAATGTGCAACGTAGTGCTAATACACACTCGTTTACTGATATGCATAAAGCTTCTGAATAGATCGTTCCGATTGATGCTTTTGCTGCAGTGGATGGTTTGTGGATTAAACTGGAGCATTTCCCTTCTCTATCTGACGAACGTGGTTAGTTTTAAATCTTTTTATATCTTGAGATCGTTTTAAAAACTTGTCTTCCTCTTTCAGGGAATCTGTCTGAAGTCGGTTACCGTAGTGGTAATGTTTGTGCTGACAACTGCGGAAACGTTTCTGTACTGTTTTTTAGGTTCCCGGCTAGCCGTACAGCAGGAACTGCTAGAACAGGCAATCTATGCCACACAGTGGTATAACTATCCTAAAGCTCTTCAAATGAACGTTAGGATGATGTTGAGACGCTCTCAAACACATGCACACATTACGGTGGGAAAGTTTTTTCGCGTAAATTTGGAAGAATTTAACAGAATAGTGAATTTGTCTTATTCTGCTTACGTTGTACTGAAGGATCAAATAAAGTTGGATATTAATTGAATGGAACTAGTCAATTCTGAGATGTATATCCTTCGTTTCTTCCTTATCTGTCCTGGTACTTGAATTGGTCTTGAATCGATCCCGTTCCTTGAATTAATCTCTAGCTCATTTCGGGCTTGGAGACTTTTTCCGAATACCAGGACCTGATCTCAAATAGGAGTTGATACTTATCCGATGGTGGAGGGCAGCCCCACCGTATAAGGCCGGCATGACCTCGTAGGTCGTTTTCGCCAAGCATGAAGAAAACTTATCCGATCGTTTTAAAACTGCTGTATACAGCACTTACTAGGAATCTAGATAAAAAAGAACGAAAGGAGAGCCTTTATATAACTCTACGTTCATAAGTTTGTTGTTTACCGCGGCACAGCAAAGCACCCCTCTCATTAAATGCTTCCCAACGATAGTAACAATATCAATTTCGAGATAATTGAACTGTAAATGATACCTACCTTGCTCGGCCCTGATTGCATCAAGAATCAATTAGTATCGACCAAGATGTCAGTTCTTGGGGAAGAATAAAACCGATGCATTCTGAGCTTTGTCTTCTCATTGCATTTTTTGGAACAACTGAAGAAGGTTTAAACGATGGTACTGCCAAATTTGAAGGACGAAACAGCAGTTATGCCATTTCTGCTGCGTATACAAACCATCGCCGGACTGTGGGGTGACCGTTCGAAGCGGTACAGATTTTATCTCATCTTTTCCTACTTCTGTCTGATGGTAGTCCTGCCGAAAGTGTTGTTCGGCTATCCAGATCTTGAGATTGCGGTACGCGGCACGGCCGAGCTGATGTTCGAATCAAACGCATTCTTCGGCATGCTGATGTTTTCCTTCCAGCGCGACAACTACGAGCGATTGGTGCATCAGTTGCAGGATCTTGCAACTCTAGGTGGGTATGGCCAACGTCTACCATAATGTTAATTTCTACCCATTTTTTACACACGCTGACCTTTCCAGTCCTTCAAGACCTACCCACAGAGCTAGGAAAGTACTTGATCTCAGTGAACCGACGTGTCGATCGCTTTTCTAAAATTTACTGCTGCTGTCACTTTTCCATGGCAACCTTCTTTTGGTTCATGCCCGTCTGGACGACCTATTCCGCCTACTTTGCGGCGAGAAATAGCACGGAACCGGTCGAACACGTGCTGCATCTCGAGGAAGAGCTCTATTTTCTCCATATTCGAACATCGATCAGGCACTATACGTTCTATGCGGCGATCATGTGGCCAACGATCTACACGCTCGGGTTTACGGGTGGTACGAAGCTGCTAACCATTTTCAGCAATTTAAAATACTGTTCGGCCATGATGAAGCTGGTAGCACTCCGGATACACTGTCTTGCGGGAGTGAGGCAAAACCGAGCGGAAAAGGAGCTGAACGAGATCATTTCCATGCATCAGCGGACACTTGAGTAAGGATATGCAGCCGATTTGTGTTGTGCAAAAAAGAGATTTAAGTGTTTCTGGTCTGACATTTTGGTAGCTGTGTGTTTTTGCTGGAGACTACATTCCGCTGGGTATTCTTCGTGCAGTTCATTCAGTGTACGATGATCTGGTGTAGTCTCATTCTCTACATAGCCGTGACGGTAAGAGCATTCCCTCTTTTCTAGGATCTTGAGCACGGTCTTTTGAATTTGGTGTCCCTACAGGGTTTCAGCTCAACGGTGGCGAACGTGTGTGTTCAGATCATATTGGTGACGGTGGAAACATACGGCTACTGTTACTTCGGAACAGATCTAACCACGGAGGTTCTATACTTTAGGATGCCGGCTCGAGCGCGATGGTCTGAATCTAATTTCATTTCAAATTTTTCCATTTTCTCTAGAGCTATGGAGTAGCACTAGCCATTTACAACAGCGAATGGTACAAGTTTTCCATTTCGATGCGCCGCAAGCTTTGCTTATTGTTGCAACGAGCTCAGAAACCGCTCGGCGTAACGGCGGGAAAGTTTCGCTTCGTCAACGTGGCCCAGTTTGGAAAAGTAAAGCTAAACCTAAATTGTACTACAGTATAAAACTTACTTGATTTCTTTTGTATTTTGGTCCAGATGCTGAAGATGTCTTACTCGTTCTACGTGGTATTGAAGGAGCAGTTTTAGGAATATTTTTTTCGGGATGTTTTTTTTTTTTCCTTTGTCGCTGTTTTTAGAACACGCAGCACAGTGTGCCACTTCACAGAAATGCGACTTTGGTCTACTTTGACGTACCAGATTTGACAGCTGCTGTCAGGGTCACCGTTTTGTTTCTATTATTACCGCAGCACATAGCTACACGAAAACACAAAAAGAAAGTCCGGCGTGTTTAGCTTTTCTTTACCTGTTCGTAACAGCAAAATAGCACAATAAACACCTTCAATAACGTACCGGCAGTATTCTTTTCATTGTAGGATAGAAAGGTCGCCACGAAGAAATTGAACCATTTAGCGCGTGGCAACGAAAAGCATCATCACCGGGGGCCGGTAACAAGAAAGAATACGCAACAATAAACAACAGCGGAACCAGGGGGATCATGAGTCAAACGTTCGTTAGCCCGCTCTCAATAGCCGTGATCTGTTCATCCAATATGAACCGATCGATGGAGGCGCACGGGTTTTTAGCGAAAAAGCGATTCAAGGTACGATCGTTCGGTACGGGCGACAAGGTGAAGCTTCCCGGTACGGCAGCGGACAGGCCAAACGTATACGAGTTCGGCACCACGTACGACGACATCTACAATGATTTGGCATCGAAAGACAAGCAATAGTATCCTTTTCCTTCTTATTGCTTCGCAAAATAAGAATTAGAGGGTGCAGCCCTCATAGGAGCGAAAGAGAGGGAGAGAGCACTTCATACAGAAATGTCCTTATTAATTGCAATTCTAGGGATAAGGGATTTATCGATATCTCAATGAATTTAAACACCCCATTTTACTTCTAGCACACATGCAGAAATCATATAACGAACTATCTCCTAGTTACTTTGCGTTATTACAAAAAAAAAAATTAAATTAATAAGTTTTTCTTTTTTCAATAACTCAGGCTCAATTAATGAGTATAACAACCGAATAGCTTACTCGACTCGGTTAACTGGGGTGTTATCTTTTGATTCCCCCGTGAACTTTCCGTTTTCATCTATGTCTAGCATTGAATCGCTTGGGATGGTTCAATCGTAGAAAATGCACTGATTAACAAACAAACCTGCCATGGGTTAAAACTAAAGTTCTTCTCTAAACTAACTTTAAAACATTAATTTTGTACAACCTTAGGCAGCCACCAATTATTTTGTTTATACTGCTTCAAGTGTATGCCGGCCTTATACAGGCGCACAAGACTTTCATTTACCTCATAGCTCGGATGAAAAACATGTTTCCAAACAGATTCAAAATATTCCTTAACCATCAAACAACTTATGCATATAGCTACACACAGAACGGTCTGCTGCACATGCTCGACCGCAATAGGCGAATAAAATCCTGCCCGGAAAAGTTTCAGCTTTGTACGGAACGCTTCGATGTGCTGGTAACGTGTGAGGAGCGAGTTTACGACCAGGTAACGTACTCAGCATTAGAACAGTTGTATTAAAGCAAGAATAGTAAAATAGATTCATTACATGTCATCTTCCTGTCTTTGCAGGTGATAGAATTTATGGAATCAAAAACGCCCAGCTACAACCTCCCGGTGCACGTGATCAACATAGACATACAGGACAACCACGAGGAAGCGACGGTTGGTGCGTTTCTGATCTGTGATCTAATAACGATGGTAAGTAAAAGAAGGAGTGTTTGTTGGTTCCTTGCTTTTTTTTTTCCTTATCACAGAGCCTTTGCTGGCTGATCCTTGTATGTTTTTTTTATTGGAAGCGTTTAAAGAGATGCTTGGAAATCGATTGATTATTGAACCTTTTGTGTAATGGCAAATACAAATAAAACACATAGTACATAATTCGAAGCAAACTAATGTTTTGTCTGTCTTTATTCAATATTGGACGGTTTCATCTTATTCTCTTTGTTTTGCTTGTCTAAATTATCTGATTCAATTTTGTTTTGCCCTTTCCTTTTTCTTTATAGATGGCTCAAAGCGAAGATCTGGACAACGATATCGACGAGTTGCTACACGATTTTGAGAACAAATGCCAACGCAGTGTATTACACTGTGTTCAGTTTTACTAGAGCACGAGCATTGCCAATAGCAAAAAAAAGGAATGATTTGCCTCGGAATGCAACACCATCATCGTCCATGGTACCAGCATGTTCTTTTGCGGATGTTTCTCTTTCCTTTTCTCTATTCAGATTCTCTCCCAGCTGAATGTTTGCGATTACACATAATAGCCAAAAGATGGTGACAATGATTTTAATTTCATGAAAATTTGACCAATTCGTGTACGGTTTGTTTTGGGAAAAAAAACATACCTGAAGATTTGTTTTTTTTTTATTAATTTGCATTCTCATTTGATTGCAAAGTGTAGTAAAATTGCTGAGTTACACAAACACACCAACTCACACAAACAGACATTAAAGTTGAACAAAAAAACAGAAGGGTATTTAAAGTGTAGTGCGATTACTATATATATTTTTAAACTTTTTTAAATCTATACACATAGGACATATTTGTGTAACCGAACCCACAATTCCACCTATTCTTCTGATCGACAAATTAGTGTTGATCAAGATGCGCATACTTGCGTCTTAGCTTTTCGCGTTTCTCACGCTTCTGATGCTTCCACGGTTTACCGGCCACGATCACACCGTCTGTTGTCGAGAGTGTCGCAGCACTGCCCTGTGGTCCAATCGGTCGAACATTGGGAAAATCGCTGCGCCCTTTAACCTGGCCGTGCGATGCTCGCTCCTTGAAGAATTGTTCGTCAACGTCTGTGCTGGATTTTTTCAAACTCATCTAAAAGAATGTTTTGTTAGATAAAATTAGTTAATTTGAGTTTTTTTTGTATAATAGCGAAAACCTAGAAACGTACCTTCATTGCTCGCTGCTGCCTCGGAGGGAGCAGTTTAATGTCAACCTCTTCCTTCTTGCGTGCTGGAAAGCGATGAAATTCCTCCTGCTCAATCCCGGGCGGTGCGTAACAGTGCAGCAGCTTCCCAGTCACGTAGTCCTTCAGCACGTACCGTGATCCACGCGATTGATCAGGCTGCCCGTTTGCCGTCATAAATCCTCGATTGTAAGCAAACGCTAGCAGCAACTCCTCGGAATAGGGTGGCCGATTAGGATCTTCACCTTCCAGCGGTTTCGAAATCATGATACCGTACGTGTCCTCCAGAATGTGGCGTGGAATGAGCGTGCACAGCAGATTTACTGGCGGAACATGATCGCGCATCTGATCGATCGGTAAAATGCCGTTCAGTATCATGTCCGCCTTGGTAATGCAGAAGCTTGGCATAACCAACCCGGGACAGTCACAGAACATGAGCTCACTGTCGACGTACAGCGTTTGGAAGTGTTTCGTTTTGCCCGGTGTCGCTGACACGGACACTTTCTTCTCGAGAAAGACGGCATTAATCGTACTGCTTTTGCCGACGTTCGGGTAACCGACCAATCCGACCGTCACAATGCCCTGCGTGACACGTTCCGCACGGTGAAGGTTTTTAAAGAGCGAAATCAGTTCCGCATTCGTGAGTAGCTTGGAGCTGTTTTTAATGCTGCCATCTGTCTCTTCCTCCCGGGTAAGGTCTTCGATCTTTTCCTCTATTTTTTCCAACGTCTTTTCCGCCTTGTCGACGGATAGTTTTAAATTTCCCAACCGCTCCTTAACCTCACGCTGCTCCTCCTCATCCTCTTCGTCATCTGCTTGATCCCCATTCTGGGAAACTTCTTCTACTTCTTCCTCTGCTTCTCCTTCTTCTTGCGCTTCCTGTTCTCTCTTGGCTTCTTCGGCAGCCAGCACGGCCGAGTAAAACGCCACCCGGATACCCTGCTCATCAAAATATTTTGCCCAATGGACACGCTGTTCGGCCGTTAGGAAGTCTGACTTGTTGATCAGTATCATGTTCATCTTGTTCGGATCAACTTCCGTCACGTACTGCTCTAAATCCTCCGTTCGGAATAGTAATGGATTACGAGCATCCACAATCTGTACCACGATATCACTCCTTTCGACCACGCGCCACAGCTGACGCCAGAAGTCTAGGTTTTTCTCGTAAGGTGTCATCAACATACCGTCCTGCTCCTGGAGTGCCACTAGTCCACGTCGCCACTCTAGAAAGGAAGCGTTTTCCGCGAGCAACAACTCTTCAGCTGTTGTTTCCTTGGTCCACTTAGGACGACGTGGTATCTTGAGCAGATCTTTCATATCGACCTGCTTTTTAATCATCTCCACCCGCTCGTTTGTGGTCAGCAGGCCCACCTTCGACTTGGGATTGACGTACGAGATGTTAAGCTTTTCGGCCTGGAATTCCGTGCCGGCAAGTTCGGCGGTACGAAGAAACTCCTGGAAGGAGGATTCCTCCGTCACGGATTGGAGGTTGAGCCGGCCCCAATCATACCCGTCCTGGACTTCGGTTGTGTGGAGCTACAATCGCAAAGGTAACATAATGCGTGAGCGAGAGGGTAATGTTGCAGGGATTTGCTATAGCTTACCATGCTTCCATCGGCCACCGTCTTCCGATTTCCTTGACCGAACCGATCCTTGATCAAAGATCGGCCCAACTGATTAGCCTTCTTTTTACCCATGATTTATCTGTTCTACTGTATTAACTATTAAACGAAGGAACACTGTAGCACCTTCATACAGCGTCGTTGTATGTTTTATACTTTAAATTATGTTAAAACACGTTTCTTTCACTGCTTTTAACGGCACTATTTTTTCGCCAACAAATGGTGACGAAATTGCTGAACATAAACAGTTAGCACATGTGCTGGAAAGAAAACATTTACCTGTCAGTTTGTTCCGTGCTGCCAGATAGATAGGGAGAAAACGTGTTGCTTTTGTGCCCTTGGTTTCAGGATTGGCATAAATTTCAGTTTAGTTCTAGTGGAGGGACAGGTTCGTGGGATCTACAACTGAAGCAAGAAATGTTAAAATTAGAACCAAGAAATGTTAGCTTCAAATTAAATAAATAGAATTTTCTTCTTCTCTGTTTGGCCGCACTGCTTTCCGTTATGTGTCATCTTGCATCAGCTGCCTGGCGCAAACCAAAAACAAATATACACACACGTTGTTTTTCTACGTACAGCGCAAATAATAGAAATCGACGCGGAAAAGAACGGTAGCCTTTAGACCTATTCTAGAAAACAGCACAAAGCACGAAAAAAAGTCGAAAGCCTACAAAACCCAAAATGTGGCCCGAGGTGGATGCTGTGAAAAGTGAAAATCGGCGCGAGCTGAAGCTGACCGGTGTCAGCGTATCCGAACGGATTGTGAAAAACGGCGGAGGTCTGGATGAAGCGGTGTACCAGCTTTCCGCGCTGAACCTGCTAGATGTGAATGATACGCCACTGGATCGGATTTCATCACGCATCGAAAGTCTGACTCATCTGCAATCATTGCTGCTGTATCGGAACAAAATTGCACAACTGCCGGCAACGATCGGCCAGCTGGGTGAGCTGAAGGTGCTGGATATGTCTGGCAACAGGTTGACGGATTTGCCGGGCGAGTTTGTTAAGCTGCGCACCCTGACCACACTGAATTTGTCCTTTAATCAGTTGAAGAAGGTTGATCTTAGCGCGCTGGATAAGCTGAGTGTTTGCAATCTCTCCGGCAATGAGCTAACGGAGGTGCCACAGTTCTATACCGGTGAAGTGCACCACCTAACTGAGGTTAATCTGGAGAAGAACAGTATCGTGTCGCTGCCGGAAGAGCTTACGCAGCAGCAGATACTACGAGTGCTGAATGTGGGTGAAAATAAAATTGAACTGGTACCGAAGTATATTACCAAGTGTGTGAAGCTGAAGGGTAAGAGTTTTAAGATCATTTCCTTTAGTTTTACTAGAAACATTGTAACCTTTTTACTTTGCATCTTATTCCTTTTATCAGAAATTAACCTAAAAGGCAACCCGCTGAAGGATAAACGTTTGCTGAAGCTGGTAGATCAGTGCCGCAGCAAACAGGTGCTCGATTACGTTGAGAAGAATGGTTACCAGCCACCGAAGCAAACTCCCAAAGAGAATCAATCCACGACTAACGGTGATCGTCCGACGACCCTCCAAGAATCCGCCGAACAATCCACGCCAACCGAGCAAAAAGAAGAAGTACAGCTCAGAATCATCGTTCACAAAGCAACGGAAAACACGGTAAAAGTGACGTTCACACCGGAAGCACGTGCCACCCGTCCTTACATCGCGCTCTGCATCGTGCGCTCGTTTCCGATCACGAATATGCGGAAATTCCTCCAGCTCCAGAACGCGCTACATGATAACGAGTGCAGTCGGCGCGAGTCGGCAACCATTGCAACACACGATTTAGCCAAAATTAAAGGACATGTACGTTATCATGCTGCGCCACCGGGAGAGATACAAATAACAGCACTCGGCAGTGGCGCCCAGGGCAAAGTGACGGCCGAAAAGTATTATGCCGATTTGCACCATCAGGCAGAGCAGCTGCGCAAGGAAAAGAAGCGCAACACGTTTTCGGGAGTACACAAGTACATTACGCTGCTGACAGCAAAGGAACTGTTTGCGTATCTGAGTGATGAGGAGAAAGTTATTAGTTTGCCACCCCTAACGAACTGTGATGAGACGAAGGTTTCGTCTGCTACCACGGATCTGCTGCTTGAGGTGACGAGTAGTGTTGCGCATGGAAATTGCGTACGGGTGATGAATGCACTGCTGGAGCGTATGCTACTGATGGATGTGGAAGTTGTTGCAGGGCAAGCACCTTCGGGCGGGCCCACAACGCCGGCAGGTGAGAAAAAGAAGAAATCTAAATCATCCAAAGCAACGGCTGAACAATTGCCAACGGTTCGGTATGATCGTGCCGTGACGCTAATGGTAGAACAGGTGCAGCTGAATGACAGTGATGGTAAACCTCACTCGGTGTTTCCCGGCAAGGGCGATCTGTGTGGGGATGAAGCGATACGAATTGTGGTAGAAATGGCCTAAGAGGGCGCTAACACTTTTTTATCATTTAATTAACTCATTTCTTCCGGAATCTTTAAAAGGGAAATTAATACAGGAAAATGGCGGCAACGATTAAAAAGTTTAACTTCAACGAATCATTACTACAACGCAGACTACGATACTGTTTCTTGAATTGAAAAACACATTTATACGCTAATAAATCATCTTTGGCTGAGCTCTTACATTATATTAATGTTTACTAATTTAAAGTAAATCTGATAGAACTGAACAAATGATAGATGTTACTTAAAAGTAGTAAAAGGTTCGAAAATATTTAAATTGACGCCATTGTCGACATAGTCGACATAAACCATCTCCACAAGATTTTTTGACAGCTAAAACCCTGTACGGTTGACAGTTAGCTGTGTTTAGGCTTTGTTTTGGAATCATTTGCACGCGCAACCCACGGCGGAATATTCGCTTCACGTGTGTGTTTAGCAAGTTCAGGAGGCCGAATTTCCTTCCCGAAGTGAATCACCTCACCTGCATACAGAATGTCTGAACCAAGCTCGAAAGATACGGTGCTGAAAACGGCAATGATTTACGTGTGCGGAGGTAAGTGTTGGTTGATGCCGGTGAAAGGCACGTAGGAGGTGGCGGACTTAACTAGGAAATCGTTCTTGTTGCAGAATGCCACCACGAGAATGAGATGCGTCCTAGGGATCCGATCCGTTGCCGTGAGTGTGGATACCGTATCATGTACAAGAAGCGTACGAAGCGACGTAAGTCTTTTTTAACTAGGAAGAATGGCTTAATAGACTAGACCAACACTGACATTGTTCCCTTTCCACAGTTATCGTCTTCGATGCCAGATAGAGGGGAAGCAAATGTTGTAACATTGTTTTAACTACGTACCCTGTAAGAACCACTCGGATAGTTTGTTCGGGAACAGTAAAAACACAAACAATAAATCGGTATTGATATATATCTCTCTCTTTCAAATTACGTGTATTTTCCTGTTTGTTCATTATCAAGCCCGACTTTACTGTCATATTTTCCACCGACCGTTAGGTTTTGTATTATACTACTTTCACAAGGAAACAAAAACGGGGGGAAGGGTGATTTTTTTCCTAGAGGGAAAAAAAGGGAACCACAATCCTCCTTATACTCATAAGAACATTGCCTCCATTTAATTACACACCTTGGTCGCTTAACTCAGCTCAAACCCGGCACCGCTCTGTATTGCGTACAGTAGCTTCTCTCGTAGTACGTCCTCCTCCTCGAATGCTGGTAGCTTTAGCAGATTCATACACGTACTGGACGATGGTAGCCGATCGGTATCGCCCGCATTCTGTATGTGGAACGGTGGATCGAGATCCTTAAAGCCGAGCAGCGGCGGTCTCGAACAGCTCGTAACGAACTTGAGCAGCAAACGCCGCTGAATGTCATCGAACTGTTCCACCACCTTCCAGAACAGCTGGATCGTGTGGTGCTCGAGCGAAAAGTCACCGCCGTAGCTCGTATGCTGTCGCAGATCGTGCACATCGACCGGTATCTCTGCGCCCGAAATGAGCACCTGCAGCTCCTTATTGCTGAACATGTATAGCCACTCGATCGGAAGCACGTTGGCTAATCCTTGCCGGAAGGCGGCACACTGTGCCCGGATCTGCTGATTTAGCTTAAAGTCCGCCATCAGCTGGATGTACTCGATGCGGTTCGTCGAGTTGACGATGATGTTGGCACCGTTCGGTTTTAGCTCCTCAACCTGTAGATTACAGTGGGAAGTTTTAATACAAATGCACGTACAGCGGGAAGGAACACTTCGCACTACCTTTGTTTCACCTAACGCATCACAGACGATAGTAAAATCTAACCCTAAATCAGCCACATCCCCTTCGTACGCTTTCAGTGACATCAAGTTTCTGTACGGGGAAAAGAGTGTCAAATACAGGCTGAGTTTAAGATCATATGATGGTGTACAGCTTGCACATTACCTGTACAATACCGGATCCAGTGAGGCTAGCTGGTGCACATCCACGTCCGAATGTTTGCCGGCCAGTTTCGAGAGGAAAAACTCTGCTAACGGTAGCTCTACCAACAGGTTCTCGTACAGTGCCTTCCCGAGGATGCGCCCGATGAAGTAGTAGTGGCGCTGGAAATCTTCCACAATCTTCCCCACGCACGGGTTCGGATAGAGCATGTTATCTTTCGTTATCCTTTTGGGAACAGTGGGACACATTAAGCGATTAACAGGTGCAATCAAATTAAAAAAAAATGCCTTACATGAAAAATCCGCGATGTGGATCGAACGCCAGCTTGATCAGCTCGGACAGAAACTCGCGAAACACACCGCCACCATCGACTCCGGCCTCACGCAGCCCCACCGAGTTGACCATTTCGATGCGAAATTTAGGCCGCAAATCGGGTTCTAAAGCGTGGGAAACAATGGGACCAAGAGTTATTGCACACCCCCAACCACATTGTAATAGCCATTCTTACCATTCGTTGGACTAAGCTTATCGTACGCATCCTCGTACAGATGGGACCGCCGAACGGTGAGATGTATTGAGGGCCCTTGCAGGAATCCTTGCAGATCCCCTTGCGTGCGCAGTTTGTCAGCCGTTACCAGACCCTGAAACACACCGACCCGCGTATTGAACGGCACGACGAAGGGAATCTCCCGCAGGATTGCTATCGAGCGGATCTGCTTGGTAGAAAGCGGCGGCCCATCCTCAATATCTTCCCGCGTAAAGTCCCGTATCGGTTGGAAGGGCCGTGGGCCACGCCGGGAACCGCGGGAAAGATGCAAATCGGTGGGCTTATCCAGCGGAAGATTCAGATTCTGTGCCGTCCAGTGTCCCTCGGGACAGAAGCACCGACGCAGATCGCGTGTATGTATCTGGCGCAGCAACGAAACGCTCACCTTTAGCAGGTGCGGCCATATCTGGCGGTTCTGTTCGTACGGTTGATTACGATCGGTGCGTTTGCCAGTTCCCCCACCACCGTAGCTACGGGCCTCCCCGCTAAGGGAAGATATCATCGTGCGATAGTTTTCGTGCAGATTGGAGCGGGTTTCGGGGAAGGCAAGCTCGACGAGACCAAGCGATATTTCCTTCAGCGTTGTGCTGAGCGGTATTAGCTCCGGTATGCTGAACGGCATAATGGTGCTTAATGTGCCGGGGAGCACATTTTCCTGCACGAACTCACCGTCGTGCAGGGAAGCGATCAGGCGACCGAACAACGCACAGAACGAGGCCAGGATCGGAATGATACGGTCGGAATCTTCTTTCGCTGTGGGGTGGGAAAAGATCGTGTTAAATTCTTGAACCTAATAATTGAAGTGAAAGGCCTCTACTCTACTTACAAATATTGATTCCCTTTGAGAGACGCACGATCGGGGAGCTAAACAGCTGGCCCATCGAATGTGCCGTCAGCGTGTACCAAAGCCCCCGTATAATCATCGGCTTGGAGGCCAGCATATACAGCAGCTTGTACTCGTACACCGCCATCCGGTTGTACGTCATCAGTTGGTGACAGATTTGGCACAGATGCTGCACCACCATCGGCTCATCCAGCACCGTTTCGATCATGCGCACGATATAGGAAACGCGACGCCGTTCGTTCAGCATACCGATGACGGCGTGCAGAAGTGCTGCCTCTCTCGGGCTGAGCGTTGACCCATCCTCTCCGTCCGAATCGGAATCGCTCGAATCGTCCATTGGCCGGTTAATGGACGAGTGGATCGTCTTCCGAGGTAGTTTTGTAATGTTGTCCACCATCGAGGCGACCACTTTGAGGTAGGCACTGAAGTGCCCTTTCGAATTCGATGTTTCTGTCAGAAGGGAGAAAACAGAGAGGAGAGAATTAGTGTTGCGGAATTAAAGTGCATTAGGTGCAAGTGATCACTCACCATCTACGTGCCGTTTGTCTAGCTTCAAAAACGAATACAAAAGTGAACTAGTTAAGCGTAGCCTCTCGTCTTGCACCCGATCTTTGCGGGCTTTTTTGGGTGTTCCGATCGGGCGTGAGCTTGATCCCATCATCAGCGCATCATCGGTTAGATCTACTAGGATCGTACTCTTATAGTCCACCTGTCCTTGGTACTCGTCGGCAGTGCAGCGTACCAGCGTCCAATAGGGGAAATCGGCGCGCTCGCCCAACGCCGGTAAGACAAAGTGTTTAACCTGGTCAGATAGCTGCGGAGAGAGCACGTTAAAGGTGAAGGATTGTACTATTTGTCGGCTGAGTGTGTCCCGCGCATCCGGATCGATGAGCTGCAGCGGACGCAACAGCATCTCGAACAGTGCTTCAGCGATCGGGTTTGCTAGGGTGCTCGTGTCTTCGTCGATCGCGGGTAGCTTCTCCTCGATGAGCTGCCGAACGACACAGAAATAGCGCCGCTCGATCAAGTGACTGTAGATGGAGACAAGGTAGCGTTGTATGTACTGCTGATCGCCACCGGTTGATGGTATGTGCTTCGAAATGTACGTGTTCGACGAATAGATTTCCAACATGCGCATCGGTATGGTCTGCAGGGGTAATAGAATGTTGCGTATAGTTAAAACGAGTAAAAATCATGATTTAAAACGCATCTCCTTACCGGTGTACATTCTGGAACCAATATCTGTCCCAAGCACAACCCGAGCAGCCTTTTAATCCGATACGTCCAGAGTGGATCCCGATCCAGCAGCTTAAAAACATCGCCCGGGTTTTTGATCATGTACTGACATAGAAAGATCTGGAACGATAACAATGAAATGTTAATACTAAGATCACCTAGTACAACATCGGCTCTAAACCTGTTCCCTTACCAATCGATCCCCATCCTGGGCACTGCGATGTAGATAGAAAAAGATGATCCGCTTGCTGTAATACTCTAGATCCTGCCCGCCATTCCGTATCGCCCCATTCATCCGTCGGTACTCATCGAACTTGTCCCGCTCCCGCTGCTTTATGTGCTGCCGTTGGATGAAGCTACGGATCGCGGACTGTATTACGATCGCACCGCACTGATGGCGGCGAGCTTCCTCGCGCTTCTGCCGTTCCTGCTGCGCTTTCCGGATTGTTGTCAGCCGATCAGTTTTCAGTGAGGCACCGCCGAGATTCTGCTGTGGTCGGCGACGAAACTCTCCGTCAAAGCTGAACATGATTACAAGAAGTGCAGGTGGACCGGGAAACTAGGCGAACACAAAGCACTTTCACACTCCCTATCCCGAGTCACCCTTACGATGGGAGCGTTGAAACAAGGTTGGTTGTTTGGTGATACGCAAGAGTTTCTATCAGGAGAATCTCTGGAGCCTTCCGTCTGCCTGCACTCTTCACTAAGGAACGATTTTTTCACTGGAAAAGGGCTGCTTTCCGTGTGGTACACTTCTGCCGTCCACTACGTAAAAGATGTCACACCAGCAACTGTATCGCCAAACACACGCAACAAACAAAGACTGCCGAAGTGCCAGGAACGAATAATGGTGATGATGATGATGGTCCGAAAGTAGTAATTGCGTGATCCGGGCGACGGAACAGAGAAAGAGCTTGGTTTTCGGTAGGTTTTTCCGTATTCTATTGGGGGAATTTAGTTTGTTTTCCTGTTTTTCCCGTGTCTGTTGTTTGGCAGGAAAAGTTTACCAAATAACACAGTTGATTTTATCCATTGTTTTACGAGATGATGTGTTCGTGTTAGTAAGTGCGAGCCTGTGTATGGCCGGGGCAAATCTGTGGAAATTCTTTTTTCTGCTTGCGCACCCCCACCCTTTCTCCCCTGGCTGTCACTTGACAATTGTCAAATGTTTGCGATGTCAACACAAATGGACACAGGGTGATCCGATGGACCAGCTAGCAAGCGAATAAACAGAAATTTAGATTTTTACATGCATTTTTCGTATTTTATTCCAAACTTTTGCATACATGAATGGCATTATAATAATTGTAGCGGAAATGCTTGGCTCTTGTATGGTACGATAAGTTCTGTTGCTGTTTCTATTGAAGATTTTTGATGTGATTGCATGACCCGTGTTGTGACCGTTTTGCAAAGTAAACATTAAATTTCAACAAAACGTTGACTGTGAAATTGTAAAGTGGCACTAAAGGAAAGAAACTCAATAAAGGCTAGAAAGGTAAGTGAAACATTAAATGATACTATTCCCTGCTAATCTGCGCTTTACAGCGGAAGGCATATAGATTTTACATTACTACTTTTTAAAGTAAAAGAGAAACCTGATACGAAAGAAACCGAAGCAAAGATCCAGTGCGAACGAATGTCCACATAGACTTTTTCCTTTATCCTTAAGCATTGGTTTGTTTTTGCCGGTTTTAGTTTTGCTGCTCGCACGATTGGTTGAAAGATTCTTTCCGTTTTTCTTTTCTGTGTAAACTTTAACACAATTAAATTTCTTCTCCATTTTTGTTTTGTTTTTTTCACATAACACAGATAAACACGATCCTTTTTCTCTTTTGCGGATAGAAATTTACAATTCAATACATTCTGCATATTCGAGTGCCAGCTAATAATTCCCAAAAGTATATACCTAATTATAATCGAATCATCCATCCCCTATCCTTACCTTCACCGTAATTCAAAGTTTGTGCTTTATCGCCCTTTTTAAGTAATGTTTTGTACAACACAATGTATGTATGGCAAATTCGAGTGGCAAAAAGATAAAAAAAATGCGCTGGGCGTTCTTCTAACTCTAGGTGGTTTCCTTTTTGAGACCTTTCCTTTGTACATAAAAGATAGTTTATCGTCTGGGACACGTGTCTCTCGCACGATATCTATTTTTTACGCTTCGCCGTAAAGCAACGGCTGCGCGGTTTGCGCTTTCGCTGCTTGCGCTTGCCGCACACTCCAGTCACATGTTTGGCCGCTTTGTTCGGTTTCTTTTCCGCAGCTTTTGCGGCTAGCTTTTTGGGGCCCATTTTCAAAACCGTGCCAGTGTGCTGGGTAAGCTTCTGGTGCAGTATGAGCTTGTAGCGCCGGCAAAACTGGGCGCCACATTTGCGACACTCGGACGTCCCCGTCGAGCCCCGATGACGCCAGTGCGTGTGTAGAAAGAGAGACATTTTGCTGTGATAGTGAGCATTGTCCAGATGATCGAGCAGACCATTGCTGCGACAGATTCGGCAGCAGCGCCGGTTCGAGATCAGCTTGATCATGTGCTTGTCCCGGATGTCCGCCAGCCGGCTAACGGCGCCCTGCTGGGGCAACTGCTTTTCAGTGCGAGGTGGTTTGGGTTTCGGAACCTTGAGATCGATCGCTTGACTCTCCTCCTCCTTTTCTGGCTCCTTTGCTGTTTCTGCGCTCGTTTCGTTCGGCGCATCTAGCATTTCTACCGAAACGAATGCCATCGGATCGTCGGAGGGTGGTGCAAGCTGCTCCTCGTTCTCCTCGATGCGACGTGGTTGATAGCGCTTGCGCGGGTTTCGTTCACCTTCTAGCTGCCTCTGCAAGAGACTATCACCCTCGGGAGATCCGTTTTCTTTCATATCCTGGTGCTGACGATCCGCAACCAGTGGAATGATCGATACAGGACACTCCTCTTCCGCACTCTTACTACCAACCGTACTGATCGACACTTCTGTGTGACTCTTAAGGAACTCGGTGAGTGAAAATTGTTCCGCTTGTGGGAGAGTCGTGTCCTGACGAGGGATCTCGCTATCCCGCCGATTGTCTTCCTCCACCGCCGACGGTGGAGCGGTGCGAAGGATCGTGGCTAGGGAGTGGGCCTGCTGTTGCTGCTTTGATGTGTTGAATGAGTTTTGCGGTTTTTTGTACACTTTATCAAAAATATCGTTTATATTCTTATTACTAGTGCTGCTATTGTTATTGTTGTGGTGATGAGGATGATGCGGATGATGATGATTAGGATGATGGTTGTGGCCGTTTTTATGTGGAGTGTGTTTGTCGTTTACGCCACCGTTTGTAATGGCACTCACACCATTCTGAACGATCGAACCCCCAACCAGCGCTGCACTACCGTTGGCTCCTTGCTGCGGAACGGCGGCACCGGTACCATTACTGCTGCCTCCATTGATCTGGTTCCGCTTGACGTAGTTTTCCTTATCGCTGGAGGATGCGTTGCTCGCCGTCGTTCGCCGCTTCTTCGTGCTGCCCATGTCGAGTGCGAGCGGTTGCAGCTGCTGGTACTGGGGATCGATGAGAGGAACGATTGTCCCATTGCCGGTGCCATTTGTACTGTTGGGCGTCGTGCCGGTGCTTGTTCGTGGTGGTTGTTGCTGGTGCTGCTGCTGTTGCTGTGTTGATGTAGCGGGAGGCGACGAAACCATCGGGCTGCCATAGCGGCCACCATTTGATGCACCGACGTGTTGGTGGTCCACTGTTTTCGATGGTTTCTGGTGCTGATGTTTCTTCTGCTGTTGGTGATGATGTTGGAGATAGGGCTGCTGCTGCGGCTGCTGTTGCTGGCTCGAATGGAGCTGCAGCTGCTGGTGAGCCACGGCCGCCGTGGCCAGTAGCTGCAGGAAGGACAGCTGATCGCCACCGAAGAGTGAGGCTAGGGTTAGGTTCACACTGTCATGATTGGTGGTACTCGTCGTCCTGCTGTCCGTGCCCGGGTTGTGATGCTTTGTCTTCATCTGCCGTTCGATTGCTGCCGCCGCCGCCATACTGAGAGCGTAGGGCGAAGCTGCATTGCTACTGTCGCCGGCATCACCGTCATTGTCTCCGCCTCCCGCATTACGAAAATCCTGCGTTACTGAAGCCTTGTTCCGTCCGGCTGCTTGCATGTGTAAAAGGCTGCAATGGGAAGAAGCAGACAAAAGAAATATTATTTACATGTGCCAAACACAGAAACAGAAATAAAAATGTATAAATTGATAGCGAACAGCAAGAAACTATAGAAAAAGTATAGAAAACTTCAGAACAAACAACAAATTAACAGTAAAACAGTATTCGCGATAGAAAACAGAAGAAACATAAACAAAAAAACAAAGGAGCAAACACAGAGGGTAAAGCGAAACGTAAAATGTTGAACCACTGCATCCAATCCCTTCCCGCGTACCGTGCATAGTCGCCGGAGTCACTTCCGTCCGCCTCTAGGTAGCTATACAGCAGGTCCGGACCGCGCTTCCGGTGTGGTCTCGTTGCGATCCACTGCTGTTGTTGCTGCTGCAGCGACGAACCTCCTCCTCCGCCGCCGCCACCACCACCAACACCGTTCTGTCCCGCCGATGCCAAGACGTGCTGGTTGATCGTTTCGATCAGATTGGTAGCGTTACTGTTTGTCAGTACGTTACCGGTGGTCGGCTGATGGAGGTTAGCGGAATGATACTGGCCATTCGATGTGCCGTTACTGTGGTTTGGCAAGGCCAGGTGAAGGTGCATTGATGGAAATATTGTGTTTTTTTGGAAGATTAAAATGAGATTATTTTTAAAAAAATTACACATTTCATTGCCAGTACTCATCGCTAGAGAGAGCAAGAGTGCTTTGTGAATTACTTTTTGAAAAGAAAAAGTAAAGTAATTTTTAAAAATTTGTCTTGGAAAAATAAAATTTTCTGAACGTTACTTTTGCAAACAATTCAGAAAACATGCAACGGAAAAACAAAAACATAAGTCCCCAAACACAATACATTTCCCTCCCGAGACGGACATAACATAAAAAGAAAAAAAAATTGGAAAAAAATCGAATCGCAACGAGCTGTGGTGTTCACGTTTAGTGGTAAAAGGTAAAACGAAAAAAAGGAAAAACGGACCGAAACGGAACAGAACGTGGTTTTAGTCTCTCACCCAAAGCCATTCCCACTGGTCGGAATGTTGGTGGGCAAATTGTTCGACGTAAATGCATTACCCAAATTGCGCAGGACGTTGCCATTCGTGTCGCCTGCCGGTCCCGCTGACTGATGTGCGGTGGAGTTTGCGGTACCACAATGGCTACCACCGGTAGAACCCGAACCAGAACCACTGCCGGAAGTGCCCTTGCCCGCTTTCGTTGCGTCGTGCGAACTTTTCGCGAAAAGTTGTGCAGCGGCGGGGAGAGCGGATACGAGGGGTGGAAAGTTTTATCATTACGTTAACAACAATTCGGTTCGCCATCGATCGAGCCGGAAAGAGATGTGCGGCAGATATGCAAGAATGGGACACTTACTGTGCTTCCTGGAGATGGACGTCCAGGTGTGCCTGATCCTCGGCGAAGAAGTTACACTTGCTGCAGGCTTTCTTGTTGTGCACTTTTAGTACGTGCGTTGCCAGACGCTCCGACCGAGCGGCCTTGTAGTCACACAGCAGACACACGTACGGTTTGGTGTGGGTGTTGAGATGTCGTTTCAATCCCCAGTTGTCTGCACCTGCAACATGCAAAGAAACATTTGCATCAGTAAGATTGATGTTTTAATTTTACTCCCAATTCGCTCACTTACCTGCCCAGGGACAGTACGTGCAGGCAAACTTCTTTTCGCCCTTGATTTTTTTCCCAAATCCTTTCTCATCTGGTGATCCACCGGACGAGTTGGCGGATGTGTTAAGACTACCCGTGGCCGACGAACCGACACCCTTTTCCTGCTTGATCGCAACGGAAGCCATTTGGGATGGGTGAAGGTGTGACTGTTGTTGGTGATGGTGTTGGTGTTGCTGCTGCTGCTGCTGATGGTGCGTATGTAGTTGAAGCAACTGAGCAGAATGACTCCCGTTCAGATGCGCACTGCTGCTACTCTCGATCGTATGGGTAGGAACAACCAGCGACGGTGCAGAACTGAAGCTCCCGGACGGGATATTGAGCTGCATCTGGGCGAATGACATTGCCGCCGTTGTACTGCTGCTGCTGCTACTGCTGCTCGTTGACGACGCAGCGGTAGCGGGTTGCGTACTGGCAGCGTAGTACGTGCTCTTACTTCCAGCCGATCCACCCGGTGGATGGCGGCGTGTTTTCGCAATATCATACTCCAGCTCGCGGTGCATCCGCAGGAAGTGTTTCTTCACGTGATCGGCCCGATTGAACGGTTTGAGACAGGCGTAACACTGGAACGGTTTCTCGTCCTTGTGGATGTTTTCGTGGCGCGTGAACAAATCACGCCGGTCCGTCGTGTACGGGCAGCTGGTACAGCTGTACCGCTTGATAACGTTTGTGCCGCCGGTGGGTGAGGTGGCAGCACCATAGCTCCCGCTCTTGTTCGCCCGATCGAGCGTGCTGGGAATGTTTAGACCGGTCGGTGATGCGGTTGCATCCTGTGGTTCCGTTTTTGGTTTCTTGTACGATTTACCACCATAGTTCGATGGGGATGAGTGTTTGCCACCGTTCCACGGCTCTTCGGTTGTTGACTGCTGGGACTGCCAGCGATCGTCCGTCGATGGGATGGATATATCTGAAGGAATAAAGGAAATTGAACGGAATCGCATTAAAAGAAGAATTCTCCTCCTACATACACCGTTTTTTACACTCTCAGCGACACTGCGATCTATCGATCGTGTACCTAGCAAGAACTCACTTGTGGGCGTTTTGGTCGCACCGGGAAAGTTGACCGGATTCAGCATCGTGCCGGGCGGTGGAAATCCATTCTGCATCAGTGCCGCTAGACCAAAGGCGGTCGTTATATGTTCCTGCTGCTGTTGCTGCTGTTGTTGCTGCTGTTGCTGCTGTTGCTGCTGCTGCTGCTGTTGCTGTGAGGCAGTGGATGATGAGGAGGGTTGATTTCCTGCACCGACCGTCGTCGTTTCGTAGCCGATCTGTGTGAGCGTGGTGAAGGAGCGCTCACCACCGTCCGGCGGCGCACTTGGTGCGCCCGGTGCCAGCTGGGCCACCTGCGTGTTGTGCGGGTAGAGACCGTGTGCCGACTCGTCGCCGTACAGCTTCCGGGTGATCTCTTTGAACATGTCCTCGTACGTCTCAACCCCGGTTGATTGAGACGTCGGCAGGAGGGTGGTCATCGCGGACTAGAACAGTCCACCGAAGACACTCTGGATGGTGAGAAAAAATGCAAAGCAAACAGCACGTTAGTTTTGTTGTGTGTCACATTAAAGAAAGAAATGCAAATAAATATCCGCCGATCGAAAATAGGGCAAGAATTGCGCCAAAATGAAAGATCTCCCATTTCACACTCACGAACCGGCATTATTTCCAATACCAATCATCACACACAGCGCAGCATGGCAACATTTTAACAGTCGAAAGGGCAGGTTGGGGAGGCGCAAAAATAAACCGACTACTCCACGTGGATTCAGACCATTGAAAAGGAGGGGGGGGGGTGGCTGCGGGAGGGTGTGGATGGGCGGTTCTCGCTAGTACGTTCTCGGAAATAGCATCAACCAACCTCCTCATCCCAAGCGTACTTCCACCCAACCGTATCCCGCACATCGATTCAGCAGTGGAGAGCAATGTTCCGGTTCCAGCATAAACCACCCATCATCATCATTCCCACCCACGTTGATTCAAACACCACAGACCCAACATCACGGCCAAAAAACCCGAATTCCAGCGTGAGCAAAAAACGAAAAAGAAAGGGAGTGAAGGTGAAGTATTTCACAAATGGAGATGCTGGAGATGCTAGAGAGAATCAGGGGGAAGCTGCTTGTGTGTGCGTTTGTGTGCTGGAGGTGGTATACGTCGTTTCATTCATAACTTTTTCGGAACTCAAATCCGAAGTGGTGGGCGGACGAACAAACGAAACACACTCCACACCGGTAGTGATGAGTTGCTGATGAATTTAAAGTGCAATTTTCTTCGTCGCATGGTGTCGACATTGTCAAAAATATTACAAAAAGAATGAGATGTTTACTTTCAAATTGTCTGATGAATATGTAACATTGCTCACTTTTTCATTGAAATAAATAAGGTAATGAGGTTTTTACGGGTCACGTGCAGATTGCTCATGATGTCTGCACTCCAAACAGAGTGGCAAGATTTCAAGTTCAACCAGTTCACTAGGCGTGAATAGTTTGCCGTTTAAACCCTTCGGTGAAGTCTGAATTTGCATTTGCGCAAAGTCTGGGCAGTTTTGACTGTGAGGCGTGGGATGTATAAGGAAACATTCCATTTCAACTTATTTACCAATTGCGGTGTCAATTGTAGGCTATTGTTTGTCAGACAGGAGCACACTAGTGTTGTATTTAATACTTGTTGAATAGTTGAATATCCAAATAAAAATTCTTGATCATCAAATTTCTGGTCCAGAGTTCAAAACATCGGTAGCAAATAATTGAATATGTGCTGTTTCCAAATTCTCCAGAAGTCTTTACTTTTTCTACTCTTGCATAAAGTCCTGTTGAGAAGTCAAAGGATCTGATTTGTTGCAGTAAGAGTGTCCATTAGACAGTTATCCAACCGTCCAATGAGGCGTAAATGGCTGAAATTAACTTCTAGGTTCTTTTTTTAATGGTAATTCAGTAGGATACGTTTCAAATAATAATTTATGTTATAGAAAGCTTAGCTCAGATATTAATTCTTCGCCTTTTTCTCAGAACATATTGTAATTTACTTTCTGTACGACACCCCTGTTCCTTGGGATTAATATACCTGGAAAGCTATCCCTTCAGCATACGTACACCTGGCTTAATTGGCAAGCAATCTTTAGGCCATACCAAAGGGTTCACTTTTCCTTCCACAATCATCCACCACAGGATATTCGCCCACAGCGGGGGTGCATGTTGGAAATTGTTGGGTGTGCGCGCGCACGCCTTTGGATATACCACACCACTATAGAACATCCCTACCTTTACACCAATACATAAGCAGCAGGTTTTCAGTATGAAAACGCGCCAACAAAAAACCACGTGCGGATGCAAAAGGACCAGTGGCCAGCAATGGGCGACGTATGCCTTCACCGGCACACTCGGTGGGTGGTGGGTTGTTCTGTTCTGTTTTTGTTGTTGTCTTTGTTTTTCTTTTCTGCTATGCTATCTTGTCATATCGCTGTATGATTAACAGCTGCCACCCAGTACCGCACGCCTAATTGCGACGCCCACACCAGCACCACAGGGGCGGCCACACAGTGTGCGTAGGCCATCGCCGTTCGAAAGCGCGCATACGATGTTGAAAAACAACATCTCCGTGCACTGCACTGACCCTGGGAATCGTGGCACCGTCACCCGAACCCACCCACATATCTGTCCACCGGCAAACGTAAGCATCAAAAAAAGAAGGGGGGCGGGAGAGGGGAATACATGGAGTGGAAGTAGGGGAGGGATGAAAGCAATTGCGCCCATCTCCTCCTCGTCGAAAGGGCTGCGTAGGAGTAATGTAAATGCCACTCGATTCATTCTCTCGTTCTTTTTCCTTTTATCTGACTCTCTCTCTCTCTTGCTCCCTCTCTCACCCAGCTCTGAGAGCACGGAGAGCAACACACATACACAAGCATTCGCATTGCGCCCTTTCTGACGCGGCTTCTTCCTTTCAGCCGCAACGAAGCGCGATGCAATCTTGTGGGTGGGAACTGGAAAGGTGGTGGGCGCTTTCCTAGTGGGTGGCGGTTTCGATATATGTACACATTTTTCCAATCTCTTTTCTTCACTCCAAAACTCTCCTCTTGCTTCTGTTCAGAGTTTGCTTTTCACCAGCAGCAGTTGCACCACATTGCATTTGCCACCTTTGGTGGGGCGGCTAGAGTGTACGGAGGATACAGGGAGGGGTTTGCGGACCGACCGGAAACCGACTGCACTTGATTGAGCTGATGGACAATTTGCACCATTGCTGAGAAAACAACAAAGAAAATCGATAACGACATCGAGCGGAGTGCGCCGTCTGGCTTTGATGTTTGAAACGCAAACTTGGCAAAAACGGAGGCAGATGAAGTATTGCTGTTTGAATGGAAATATAGCTTCTCAAGCCATTTTTAGAATTTAAATTCTACAGACTATGGTTGCATTTTATGCATAATTGTTGCAGAATATGTATTAACCGACGAAACGATTTTGAAGACACATTTTAATACAATTCACAACTTCATTCCTGGCTTTATACTGGCTTGAGCGCATCAATATGCTAACACTTTCAAGAAATCGGGACTTTTCTTGTCCTTGTCACGAATCTATATTCACTGCACATTTCTTCACTACCGCATTAAAGAGTCACCTGCTCGACCAACAACAACAGAAAAACCACATCTCCACTCTCCATCAGAAGGCTTCTACAGTAACTTCTTCATCACCCACACACACACACACACACACACATACACATACACACACACACACACACAAACGCACAAGAAACTCGTGCTGCCGCCTACCAGCCAATTGGTCAACCACAAATCCAACCAAGCCACACACAGCACCGCCGCATCAAGGAGAAGTCCTTTTTTCCAAACGGAAAAAAAGAAGAGAACAAACTTGTTCA
>KB689524.1:0-13647 GCA_000349165.1 Anopheles christyi | reverse complement strand
ACCATCATCACCAGAAAAGTGCCAGCTCGTCATCATCCTCCTCGTCGTACGTGCACAAGTCTGAATCGATTGTGGATGGCATGGCGGCGCTCGTAGTATCCTCTGGTAAGGCTTCCGTGCAGCAGCAGCAGCAGCAGCAGCAGCAGCAGCAACTTCACCTGCAGCAACACCACCAGGCACACGTGCTGCATCACCAGCAGCATCAACAACAACACTTTCATCAGAAAATCGACACGATTATCACGCAGGCAAGCGACGATAGTAACGTAGGACCAAAGGGGAGCGAACAGCTTGCAAGCGCGACCTCGCTGACGTCCACCGTTACTACGTCCAGCAGCAGCAGCCTCTCGAAGCTGCTGGTGCACGGTCCCAGCATAGACGAGCTGGGGAATGATGACGTATTTCCGCGGACGTCCGGTAGTTCGACCGATAGGCCACCGGCACTGCCGGTCAAGACGCGCTCGCACAGTATTAAACGGGAACGCCATCCATCCCAGTACGATAATGTCGATGAGGTTGATCTGGAGCGAAGGTAGCATTCCAGCAGAGCTACTTACTATTGCATATGACCAGCATCAGCTAATTTGCTTTTCTTCTCTCTTTTGTCCAACAGTTCGCATGATTCGTTTGGCCACTTCCCGATGCAGAGTTCGCCCTCGTATCTGTACAGCCGGCAGCAAATGTTTCACAATCTGCCGAGCAAGCATATCAGCCTGATCGAACCACGGCATATGACCCGCTTCCAGGAGGAGCCACCACCGCTACCGATCAAGAAGAAGCATAGTAAGTATTATTTTCCTCGTGCGAGCGTGCGCTCGTTTGTCCTCGTTATAGCCTTACAAAATGGCCAGCCACCAGAGTTTTTGTTTTGTGCTTCAAAAAAAGCGGAAACAGAAGGACCACCCTTGCTTTCCCTTTCCTTCAAATCAATGGAATTGAAAGAAGAAAAAGTCATTAATTTTAAGCTACAAACAGGTGTGCGATTTTCAAATGAAGAGTTTATGAAAATTTGAAATGAATTGGAACACATTTTTTGTTGTTGCCAAAAACGTGTCATTTAGATCTTGAAAAGCTCGTTTTCGAGTCTGTTGATTTAGTGTTGCGCTGTAGCGATGTAGCTAAATGAACGACTAACGCCAGTCGGTCGTTGGGAGACCAACCGCTTAAGAGTAATCCACGTAAACAAACAAAAATAGGCGTACTGGAATATTTCCTTCGTTTCAATTCTATTCAGTTTAAAACCACCCTTGCCCTTTTAACCAATAGTAAAACCCATCTTCCTAAGCTGTCCCGTATTTTTACTTGCAATTTACGACCCGTCCAGCCTTTAGAAACCTCTTAAGTATAGTTTTCGGGGGGAAACCCCCGGAAAAGCTCCTTTTGAACATCATTCGTAGCAGCATCCAAATATGCGTGCGCGTATGTGTGTGTGTGTGCGCGCTTTTAAAACAAATCTTTCAATTTCCCTATACGGCGTGTGGCGTGTAATGTATCTCTCGTGTAAAAAACCCCTTGCTATAAAAAACCCCTACGTTAAAAAAAAAACAACTCACTTTCTCTAATCTAATTTTATGTAATGCGCGCACTTTAGTGTTTCAAAGTGTTGCATATTCAGGTAAGTTGGTCTTTTTTTTCCACAACCTACTATAAACAAAAAAAAAGAAAATCATGTGTAAAAACAAATCAGATCTTAAACACTCTGTCTTGAACTTAAGTTTTTGTGTTCACAAACGAACAACCAAAGCCTCTCTAAAGGCCTTTTTTCTGTTAGCTTCTTATATCTTCTCAGACCAACAAAGGGTGAGGGAGAAACACAGACATTTTTCACCTCAAATTGGATTGTCAAACAGTAACACTTGGACGAAATGTGGTCGAAAACAGTTACTTCTGCTCACAACACACCAAACACACACACATAAACAATTATCTTGGGAACCCGTATACTAAAATAGAACCAATACGGGATGGGAGGATCACCGCACACCAACCAGAGGCATTTACACAAATAGTCCATACATTGTTCCTATGTTTGCAACTATGTAATTGTACTATGTGTTGTTGTTTCGGTAAAAAAAAAACACAAAAAACACCTATTTTATTCCATCGATGTCCTGTTTCTTTCGTTTGTGATTCAATGATTTGCACCCTTCCTATTGCTCTCTCTCCCTCTCTGTATATCTCTTTTTCTCTAGGTTGTGCTTCGCATTAGTTTAGACGCGATAGATGTTCAGTTTTTTTACTTTTGTTATACCTAGACATTATGGTTTTTTTAAGTTTATAAGTAAGCTCCTTGTAGCTTCATGTCACATCACACGCTCCGATGGTGCTCTCGAGACGTTTTAAATCTAATTGTTTTTTCGATTATTTTCAAATCTTGCAGTCATGGCTTACATGGAGATCTTCGGTAGTGCCACACAGAACCAGTCGGAGTTTATGCGCCACTCGGTGCACACTTACAATCTGGCCCACTCAGAACAGATATCGACCAGCAGTACCACGAGCAATCACAGCATTTCGCACAGTCAAACGATGAGGTAATGGTAATGGTGCGTTTGCATCTGATCGTTTACTAACTTTATTTGTTTTTGCACAATCCAGCCTCTCACCGTCACGCATTGCTCCGGCACCGGTGTCGCCACCAAACTCACCTAACGTGAGTGTAAAGCCTCCCGCGCTGCCACCGAAGCGCCAGCGCATCAACAGCAAAACGCCCAGCATTGCATCGACTCCACCACCCAGTCCGAAAATATTCCAGGATCAGCAACATCACATGCAACAGAACTATCACCAGCAGCAGCAAACGACGAACACAATCAATACATCACCATCGCCATCAACGTCCTCCCTCGTATCAACACAGTCCGGTGCGGGTGGCAAACTGCCGTCGGCTGTCTGCAATCAAACGCTGGACGTCAAGACACCGAAGGTAGCGCAACCAGTCCATACGCTCGATGCAGGACCATCAACTAGCAATTGCGATGCTGCATCGGCTACTACTATTTCTACTACTAGTACTATCATCACCAACACAGCTATTACTACTATCTCTTCGGTTGGTGACGATGATGTTGCTGCCGCTGCAACCGCCACTGAGCAAAGCATATGCCGCAGTAATTCCCCTAACCGAAGGCTTCTTACCGGCGGGCAGCACGTACCCGAGGACGACTATCTGCATCTGTGCAACGCGACCACGCGTGTGCCCACGGCGGGTAACAGTATATCCGCCTACTCCGGTTCCAACCTGAATCTCGCCAGCACGGCTGGCCGCGGCAGCGGCAGCAACAATCTAGTCAGCGCCACCAACCACAGTCACAGCAATAACACTAGCGGCAGAAGTAGTAATAACGTTGAATCTAGTAGTTATTTAAACAATAGCCATAACAAAGATAGACCTAGCAGCAGTAGCAGCGGGCTGGCAGTGTTGCCGTCCAGCGATGCGATCTACGAAGCGTCCAGCACGCCGCCGCCGCCGCCACCACCATCGGCCGGCGACGCCAGTGACGATCGGGCAAGCAACAAGGACGGGGACGAGGTTGAGGTCATACTTAGACGGAATAATAAGGTGCACTTACTACTCTCTCTCTCTCTCTTTCCTCGCCTTTAACGTTGCATGAACGTAGGACTTTAGTGTTTTCGTTATTTCATTTTATCAAATTCTCCCTGTTTCCATTAATTAATTAATAGCGCTTCCTTTGCTTAATTTGCTTATCGTTATTGACTTTTCCTGAGCTGTCATAAAAACTATGACATTTTTTGAATACTTAGAAAAACATGAAATGAGAGTATAACCATTTCTAGCTTCAAGTAAAACTAACAAATATTGCTATTATTATAACACATTTTTCTCTTTCTGGAATGGCAACGTATCGATACTTGCCCTTACATTGTATTATTTATGTTATTATTTAGTTATCCAGTTTGCATCATTTTCCTGACGCCTTTTTTTTTAAGAAATGTATATGTTTGTTTAGTTACCAAGTTGCCATTGTCGTAAAATAATACTAATACAATTTTACCACTTTTTAGAACGGCATGATGATTCTGGAACAGCAACAGCAACCAATGAATCTGATGGAGGAACTGGACGTAAGCAACTATCTAGTGTTTAAGAAAGAAAACGAAGACGGCCCAGACGTTAAAGGTGGCCATCCAGATGCACTCATCATCCACGCCACCAGGGTGCAGAAGAACTCAGATGGTAAGCGTATACTCTTCGCATTAGTGCACGTATCTACCTTGCGCTAGCATTCCGAATGGAAGACCCGGTCACCCATACCGCTGCTGTTGTACTACACTTGGCAGGACTTGCTAGCAGGTGGCAAATGACAGCCTCTAACCCCCTGGCCCTTGTGTAGACCAACACAAACAGTTCTCAATGTATTTTAAATTCACACCAATGATTTAATGTGTCTTCTTTCTTTTATTTTGTCTTTCCTGACACAAACACTTCGCGATATCCTGTACCTCCCCCACGTTTTTGTTTTTAACGTACCACCACAACCATTCTTTTATCACTCACTATTAATGCGTTGCAAATGGCAAAAACCAAAATCTTAAACTAATACTAAAACATGTATGGCACATACAACTTTTCACTCCCTACCTTCCCTGGTTTCTCTTGGCTTTGTACTTTTGTATCCTGCAAACGTACTTTGTAATTAATATGTGTATTACATTACTTCATTTCTGTAACAAACAAAAACTATATCCACACTGACAGACGAATGTTTAGAGGATGGTAAGCGGTTTCGTCTTACGATTGCAACCAAAACCAAATTACGTAACAGTTGTATATAATAAATATTAGATAGTAGGCTAGTGCATGCAGATTTGTACTTTTTTACAGTTTCACTAGTATTCTGCTAAGTGCATGATTTCCTTATTGCCCTTAATTAAAAACTATAGAAGAATTGTGAAATTATTGGATACTGCTCACATTCCTAGCATGGATGCATTTTTTTTTTTCTTTGGGATAAAATAATTGTACATTCTATTTTACATATAGTTATTGTCTTTTCTTTTCTTTTATGTAGTTATATGTTATCAAACTATCCTGCTGTTCAAATATCGATTAGATACGCACTTAATCCTTTCATGGATCTTATTAAAATGTTTTTATATTATAGAGTGGCATGAATGCCTGGTGATGATATTAAAATATTTCAAAGGCCTCTTAACATAAAAAGTAGATAATTATTTAGGCTGCTGAATCATACTCTATCGCATAGTAATTTAGTTATGTTTTACACTCATACGCTTCTGTAGTACAAGCGGAAGGCAAACCCCTATACTGCATTGAGCTGCTAGGAAACAAACCTCTAACGCGCTTGAACCTACCAAATTTAATTTGCTTAATTTAAACTGCATTTTTCCGCTCAATGGTGCCAATAGGACGCCTGAATGTATGACTGAGCGTAACAAGCGTAGCGCAAGTAACCACATAAAACCATTCTCGCTACCCTTCACAACCCACAGCTTACGGTGAAGCGTTCATTACCACGTTCCGCACCTTTATCTCGCCGCTGGACCTAATCCAAAAGCTGTCCCATCGGTACACCGTCTACCACTGTCAGATGAATGATGCCAAACAGAAAGCCGCCAAAGAATCCTTTTCCCTGCTGGTGCGGGTGGTGAACGATCTGACGTACGTATTGCCACACGAATCCAATACCCTTGATCGCTTCATTAGTTTTTGTTTACCCATATACTCACTATATATGCAACCTGTTCGTTCCACAGTACGCCAGATCTGAGTGAACGACTGCTGGTAATATTGATGAACTTCGACTATCAGCTGGTAAGCGCCGGCCACCTTACAATGGCAAAGCTGCTCCGGGTGAAGCTGATCGAGAAGGCGCTCATCTACAAGCAGAAGGTGTCGCTCACGGTCCCGACGCTTTCGTCGCGAGCACTCGTTGCGCAGCCACCGACGCTGCTTGACCTAAAATCGGCCGAAATAGCGGAACAGATGACGTTGCTCGATGCGGAACTGTTCCAGAAGATCGAAATACCGGAGGTGCTAATATGGGCACAGGAGCAGTGCGAGGAACGATCACCGAACCTGACCCGGTTTACCGAGCACTTTAACAAGATGTCCTACTGGTAAATGGCGTAACATTAACTAGTTGTTTCGCTCCCGGTTGCTTTAATGCCCTATTTTGATGATGTTTTTTTTTCTAGGGCTCGCACTCAAATACTTTCGCAAAACGATGCCAAAGATAGGGAGAAGCACGTGATCAAGTTCATCAAAATAATGAAACATCTACGGAAAATCAACAATTACAACTCGTATCTGGCACTTCTGTCCGCGCTGGATTCGGCACCGATTCGAAGGTAGGCGGATGCGTCCGTAACACTCAAACAAAACAATGGTCGGACGATGGCGTTTAACTCTTTCTCTCTTTTGCTGTTGTTGATATCTTTTAAAGGTTGGAGTGGCACAAAACGATCACGGAAGGATTAAAGGAGTACTGTGCGTTGATCGATTCCAGTTCTAGCTTCCGGGCCTATCGGCAAGCCTTGGCCGAAACGAACCCCCCCTGTATACCATACATGTAAGATCATCTCTGTTGTAATTATCTGTGTTGTAACTAAAGCTTTTCAATGCTTTTCTCATTACACAGTGGACTTGTACTGCAGGATCTTACCTTCGTTCACATCGGCAACCCGGATCAGCTGCCTGACGGGTCGACCAACTTCTCCAAACGCTGGCAGCAGTACCATATCGTAGTGAACATGAAGCGCTTCAAGAAAGGGTACGTAAACCACCACACCTTAAGCAAGTCTGTACCATTCAATCTTACTGTTTACCCTTCCGCGATTTTTCAGGTCTTATCCTTTCAAGAAGAGTGAGCGCATTATCGGTTTCTTCGACAACTTCGAGTACTATCTAGACGAGGACGCGATGTGGCAGATTTCTGAAACGATCAAACCACGCGGTTCGCGCAAAGCGAACGTCAATTAGTACAGGCTTAACTGTTTGCGAGGGGGTAGCGATGACCAGCAAGAAGGTGCGACACACGCGAAACGAAGCAACGAAGAGGAAGATGGTTGCAACACGCAAAGTCTCAAGTAGTGTCGCGGTTTTGCTTCGCATTGGCAAGCAAATAGGGAAATGCAGGCAGTTCGGACGTGGAGGGAGGAGGAGTCGAGGTTAGGTACTCAATCTCAATCGCACACACATTACTCCCACCGACACTCCGACAAGGAAGAAGCAGAAGAGCAGGCAGAGCACAGACCCCAGCAAACGGGAAATTATTCAATTCCACACGGAATTTGAATCCTTTATGATCGAATCGAAAATTAATGTGCATTTATACGGGATATGTTTCAAAAAGCCCGACAGAAACGTTACAAAACATGAAAGGTTAGCAAATCGCTCAAGTGATCGTAACGTAGCTATTGTTCAGTTTGCTGCTCTGTTATTCTGCTTACTTGCTTACCTGTACATCCGCTTCCGATGTATGCTCTTCATAATAGTGTCGTGATTTCGGTTTGCTATTCTGTCCCTCCTGGGGAAAGTAGGGGAATGTGTAAATTATTTTAAGTTATCGAAAGCAAACTCCCACTCGTGATTTTTATATTGTATTACACGTACTCTGCTTGCGATGGTACTTTTTTAACAAAGTATTGTTTTATTGTATTTATAAAGTAACAACACTGTTTTGCAGTTCCAGCAAGCCTACTGCACGGCAGGGTCAACACAAAAAATGAACCCTATTCGAACTGCTACGCCAGTTTGCAGGTAATTTAGTTTCATTGCCTTTACTCCATCGGTGCGAACCGAGGGCAGAAATGGGGGAAAACAGTTCAGCTCTACGGAGCAGGCTCGATATTATCACCCTAGACCGCAAACGTATGTACCATTGTAGCTTTATCAAAAGAATTAATGACTTAGGGCCTGCAAAAAGCATCCAGCCAGTCTGATGAGGCAGTTTAGGGCATTAAAGTCTAATCGAACGGAATGGAAGCCGATTCCGAATCCCATGCAACAGTAAAAAAGAAAGTATGAAGACATACGCAATTGTCATAGTTCTACAACTAAAATTACAACTACAACTAAAGCAAAACATAAAAAACGAGAACATACAGCAAAGAATAGTGTAGAAGGAAAGAAGCGAAACAATGAGAAGAAATTTATCTATATAAAGTGGGTGATAGTTGGGGGTGGAGCATTAAAACGAGTACTACCATTAACGCAGTCAAAGATAATGAATATTTGTCTTCTATTAAGATACCCTTTTTTATTGCAAAATATAACTATTCATTATTTTAACTTTTCCCTCTTTCTTGTTTAGTCGTGCGGGAGGTGGATGTGGACGGGTTCCCCCCGTACCTTAGTGTAGTGTGTAGTGTTGTTGCACTTGCACAAGTGCACTCTAGTATAAATCTGTACTATCGTCTATCGAAATGATCGTTTGTTTGTTTGTTTATTTTTGTGGTTTTCATCTTTTCCACTTTCACAACTTATTTTCCTTTACACTTTTCGTTTCTCGTCGCAATATCTTTTATCTGCTTTTCCTAACGTTTCCTTCATCGAGAGCAAGCCCCTCTTAGGCTGCACGACGAGTTAGTGATACAACGAATTAAACTATAGTAGTGCTTTTAGTAAGGAGGAAACATTCAAACTACGCCAAAGAAGCAACACACCCTTTCTCGGTGTTACACACCAACCGGGCTTGACCGGGCAGGCTCCGGACAGGCTGACATGTCGTCCCCGCCGGGGGAAGGGAATACGGAGTACATTTAGTAACGGTGCGGTTATCGGTGTGTCTGTATCCATGTAGAGAAACACGTTTCTCGCCAATTTTTATCGAAATGCGTTCGTACAAACAGAGACCATAGCAACAGATGTGGTAACAATAGTATAAAAACGAGAGAATGGCATCGATTAAGGTGTACATGAATGAAACTACGCTCTACACTGTATTTATTTTAAATAAAAAACACACACGCTGCAGTTATTATTTTCATGAATGCAATTTAGCCGCAATGCAATGCGCCCTCGTAGACGCAGTAAACCTAGACTTTGTGCGACTTATAGTAATTGAACGAGCGGTACAGTACACAACAACCGTTTGTTCAAGGCAAAAACCATTTTTTAGTATTGTTTTTTGAATGAATGTAAAATCTAAAATACATACACGAAAAACAAAAAACCTGAACGATTGCTATTATGCTACTATGCTTTGTTTGGGCAATGCAGAAACAGTAAAGGATGAGAAACTCTGTGGTTATGCTGTTCTTTGTGGGGACGAAGAACGCCAAGAGGCTGTACGTCACACTCATCATTCAACATAGGCGGATGCAGTATGAAAATGAAAAAAATGATATAGATAAAACATGTTGCATTAAAACAGGAAAACAAACGTATCAATAATCTCTTTGTAAACATAGCATGCGATAACACACGAAGGAGCCAATCATGCATAGTTAAACGGAAAGCGAAACACAATTCTATAACCATATTTGTACATGTTCTAGAAGCACAAAGTACTACTTCCACTTACTAAATTCATACTGCTACTATCAGGTCCAGGATATTTGGGTATGGGTGAAGACGAACCGTCGCCGCCCATGGGGTCGCAGAGAAATTCGCATTCGCACTGATATTATGATAAGAATTTTAGAATGGTTGAAAATCAAAGGAAAGATTTTGAACACTGTGTATGTGTTATTCCCTTTCCCTTACCCCTCGCCCACTGAACGTCGATGTGTTTTTGGACCAATGGAATATTCGTGCCCCATTCTCCCTCCCTACTGCCCCAGATACCCCGTTTTTCCCTGTTGTACGATAGAAAGCACATATCAAATCGATGGATAAGCTGCTACTCTACAATAGGGAGAGCTACTAAAACCATATTTAAAAAAAACTACAAGTATGTGTGTACGGGGTTGATGTATGTATAATGATCGACTGACTATCCGACTGAGATCGATCAATGTATTATTTTTTAAATAACTAATACTGTAGTAACTAGCTAGTAGGGACGATTGTACTAGGGCGCAGGTGAACAAACAGGAAATTAGAAGCAAAAAATATATTTAACCGAATTTCAAAATTTGGAAAGTGCAAAATGCTCTCCCAACTAAGCCCACATATACAAACAGTAGGAACAGTAGAACTTTTTACAACACTAAGCCTCGATGTTTCTTCTAAGTGTATAAGTGTGTAACGTATCGTATTTCACAATTCACTACCCAGCAGGCGCGCGGGGATGCCTGGTGTACTAAACGAATCAACTCGAGGAAAAGGAAGGAATATTGACTATATACTAACCTGAAACGTTATAGTGGAATGATACAGAACGGTAGAAAAGGAAGAGAAGAGAGAGAGAACTTGGGTTGCAGAGAAGAGAAACACGGTTAGATGGATTGTATGTTGAAAAAAAATCAGTGAGATTTAATGCAATTTTACATCATAATACTTATATGATCTATATACAAATGTGCGCGCATGTAACGAGCATGTGATTTATTTACACGCATATGTATGAGTAAATATATAGATATGCACAATTTGCATAGGCATATATTTATTAAACATACATATGTAATATACACAAATCTCTCTTCTTGCAAGCATACTGACATACACCACTCTACTAACCTTATACAATGAATGCAAAACGACAAAGACAAAAGGGATTGCTCTGCCCACCTTCCTGGCCACCCATTCTCTATATCTCTCTTTCACAATCGCAACATAATTCCATGTGCTGGGAAAAGGGATTAAAGGCTGATGGTTAGGTGTGATGAATCTGTGTTGTGTGATGCTCTTGATACGCAGAGCACCTTCTTCGATGTAGCAAAACGCTGTACGTATATTAGGAAGTAATATGAAGAATTAATTGTAATGTAAAAGCAAATCCACCAAATCCTATGCAACTATTGCTATCGCTCTACACCCAGCCCTCTCCATTCCCTGCGTCCTTCGCCTCAATCATCCCCGTAAAACAAAATTCGATTTCAAAGGATGGGAAATGGAAAAACCTTATGCACAACCCCGTCAAACAGAAATTTAAGATAAAATAAAATGCTAACCCGCGCACACGCAATATAATTAGGCAGTTGGGCAAAGACAGCAAAAACGATAAGGAAAACCAACCAGAAATAAAACTTGATGTGATACATAAGAAAAACAGATTACAAAAAAACAACTTAGAAGAATAAAGGTGTAAAAGAAAACAGCAAACGGGACTCATGGCAACGGCTTAACGGTATTTTGTCGTCGAGTTTGAACTGGTAAACCTGATACGTCACTTTGACACTTTGGTTCTGGCTGGTTGATTCCGTTTACTGTCATGTGTGATGTTTTGGTTGTGTGCTCGATTCGCTTCGCATCGAATACCTGGAAAAACAAAACAGTCAGTCTCACATATCCTTAAAAAGGCGAACCCCCCAAAGCCAGGGATGTGTTATCTTATGTACACACGAAGGGATAAGGATTAGCTTGCATTGATCTGCAAAGCAACAGCAGCTTGAGGTGAGTACAGAAGAAGTGTTTAATTTAATCTCCTGCACATTTACACACATATCTTGCAACATTGGTTCTCAAGGGCAACACATCTGATTCCGGTCTGAAAGAGCAACAACCTCTACGGTGCAATAAGGAAATCACAAGAAACCCGTATAAAATGGTTTGCGTGCCATGTTTCATCGTGCCCGTTCTACTTTACCTGTGGCATAAGTTCGTGCAGCCGATACTGCTGAAGTACTGGAACCCCTGGGAGAAGAAGGACGAGCAGGGTAATGTAATCCAAACGGAACCGAAAAATCCGTTCGACTGTACCGGAGGCGTGTGCCGATGGGCAGGCAAGAAGACGACCGTACCATCAAACCACGATCTACCTTCGGAATCGACCATCGCTGCCTCCGACACTCCCGACGAAACTACAAGTAGCAAGAAATCGCTTTAGATTGCTCCGACTTACACAGAAAGGCGTGCGCGCGCTTACTTAGCCGTTGACTAGAAGAGCAAGCTGAACGGGACAAGCAATAAGCGCACCATCGATTTTTCCAGCAATAGTCGCCCCGTGAAGTATTTCAATAGATTGTTAAGAGGTGTCACGAAAGAAGGGAGAAACAATCTAAACATTCAGCAATTCGAATGCATTCAACCCGCTTTTCAGCTGGCTTCGTGAAAAATTCAACTGACCAGCATAAGTCATGCGAACTAATTATGCTGCTTTATCGCGAAAGTAAATTTCACTTTCTCAGAGGTTGGGATAACGTATGATAACAAGATGACGCCCTTTGCGTTGCTTTAGTTGAATCAATTTCGGTGTTAACTTTTTTCTTCTTATTATTCGCAGACAAACAGACAAATTTCAAATATATAATTCTATAGCAAAACCACAAGTCCATTGCATTCCAGATCAATGCCTTCCCTTTTCGATGTGCGATGTGAGACACGGTGATCGTAATAGGTGGTAGCATAGGTATTTATGTATGTGCTCTCCAGACGGCGTGATACGAATATCAAAAGCCGAACAAACAAAAGCACACACCGTCTTTCCCGGTTTTGGCTTTGATCCCACGATTTTGCCACATATGGTCGCAAACGGATCTCGGTGAGGTGTTTTGATGAGTGTGTGTGATGATTAAGCATTGCGGAAATCGACCAAATATTTAATATTAAGAGTCACTATTGAAATTGAGTAATTCAATACACGAAATGTATCATGAATGCTGGAGTCTTATAACATTTCACTTATTTAGTTGTGTGTTTTTAGTGTGTTTTAACTTATTTAGCTACTATGTGTATCAAAAAAGCAGTTCAACTTCAAAACCGACGTTTGTGGTAAGTGGCTAAGGTGATAAGTGTGTTCTTTATTGTCCAAGTTTCCTTCAAAGTGATACATAAAATTTCGTAACCTGGCCGTTCCTTCTGAATAAAAAAAACATAATATTTCCTCAAAATTGTTTTTAACAAACCTCAAACGGTATTGGAGCATGCTTTTAAAATGTTCTAAGCTTCAATTGTTTGCCGACTAGAGTAGGGTTATTGATAATAATTATAGTTTTAAAATACATAGTTAGATTTATAAATTTATATGAAATTTAAAGTAATGCGCTTAGCAATAGCGTTTTGTCAAATCGGTCTAGTTAGCCTCATCTGGCTACGTGCATGAAATGTTACTGCTAGCGCCATCTGCCGGATTTTTCCCAAACCGCAACCAATATGTATGCAGATGTCAAACGTCCAGTTGCAAGTTTAACAAACTGTTTGAAAACAATCAAATTTAAGCATTTTAATTTAAAACAACTTTCTTTTTCAAAATCAATTGCAACAAATCAACAATCAACTTATTGGTGTATGTATTTTTCATCGATTCCTAATCGTTCTGTCAGTGTGTGTGTGTGTGCATTGGTGTGTTACGCTCCAGCAAAAGCCTTGCCAACCGTCTCACCAACACAGACGCAGGCGCAGACGCGGCGTCTTCGTACGGTACAACGAACACGTACACACACACACACACACACACACACACACACACACACACACGTACGGACAGCATCTTCAGCAGGTAGGGCAGGCAGCATCGTAGGTTACAGCCTGCACTCGCATCGAAGGAGGCAGCATTATCGAAACAGAAGTGGTCGCGAATGGAGGTGTCATTCAATGGTGTACAGCAACCAGTTAGC
>KB689513.1:0-13645 GCA_000349165.1 Anopheles christyi | reverse complement strand
GGGAGTGGAAGGAGGCGTGTGTGTGCCCTGGGGTAGGACCACCATCATCCCACCCTCAACGCCTGCTGCTGGATTTTCTTTCATTTCTGTCTGTCCGGTCCCCAACGCGAATAGCTCTGGGCAAATGTTCTGCGGTCGTCGTCGACGGTGTCTCACTACTACCACCAACACCACCACTACCACCACCACCACCATTGCTACTTCGCTGGTAAGAAGAGTGTGCTGCTGCTGCTGTTGTGTTGTTGTCACTTTGTTGCCGCGTCATTTCTTGTGCATATGTTTCTCCCCACCCTGCCAATGGGTTTGCTATGTTGTACGTTGGGGTTAAAACCATTCGCGTTCCACGACGAACGTAGGGATGGTTTCTTTGATTCTCTTTTTGGAATTACTTTGTCTTACAATTTTCTGGAGGGGAAAGTATGCCCAAGCAGGAGAAAAAGGGGGGAGAATACATTCCGCAGAATCGGGTAGAGCCCTGCATTAAATTTGAACTTAGCTGCCCGAGAAGAAGCCCATAAATATTGCTTAGCAATATTATTCAACCCCAAAATAGAATTATGCAAGAACATTTCTGAATGATTTAAAATATTTGATCTCTTTCCTCATTCTGGACGTAATAAAAAATGTCTATTAAATTTAGACTTTGGGTAATTCTCTTGCATTGTTATAATTGGTGATGAAAAAGTAACAAACTATCTATATTTGTAAAATATGTAATGTAATCAAATATGTTTATCGTAAATGTATAAACTACAAATAGAATGGTCCCTATTTCCTTCTAAAGATTATTTATTGAATAAGTTAAAAAGCTTTCTAGATTTTCTATATATTGAAGAAGTTTATAAAGCAAAATCATCAAAATTTCCAAGAAAAAAAAAAACGAACAAAAAATTAATGCGCAAAAAAATACACGCATGGAGCATGGAGCGGGCACAATTTATAATAGCGTTATTGCGTGTTTTAATTTAAGGCTAATTTGCGTGTTAGTTTTTCCTTCCAAATAATGTGACCTTCCGATATGGTAGGGTGATTCGGAGAAATTTCGGTTTGGTCCGACATCGAACTGTGACGAAGTACAAGAATTTCAAAGGTCTTTTCTCTAACCAGTTTACATTGAAATCGTTAATATATTTGCTGGCCTGAAACTTCGTTCTTAGGGCGGGCAATTCCTTTTTTTAAAGAACGAACAAAGCAAGGGACACTCATCATTCCATCCACGTGTACGGGTGCGTCCTTGTAGCTCCTTGCATGGTGGCATTACGTGTAGAACTACTTGTTTATGGCATGTCCTTTTCTAGATGCGCAACCAAAAAAAAAGCATGCGTACACGTGCGTTTGCACCCATGTTACGGCCATTCCATCTTAGCAGGTGTTCTTTTTTTTGGGCAGTGAGGACTTTCTCGTGCACTTTTCCATTTCATCTTTTCGTGTTTGATAAAAGGGCAACATTATCAGTACTGTTTGTTCAAGGAAAAGGAAAAGATATGACCTTATAGACAAATTTAGCATGTTCTGCCTTGCTTTTGAATTTGATTCTATTACAAGACTATGTTTAAACTTCATATATTCTCTCTTAAAGCACAATTTCTAGAATTCATTCTTTTAAAAAATCCTATTTACTTACATCAATTTATGATGGAAAGCGAGCTCTTACAAAAGCATTTTTTCTCACTCGATTAAATTAATGGAGTATGGTCTTCGTTTTTCTCCTAAAAGTGCATACACGATGAATCTTAAGACGGTAATAAAATGTGCGCGCGCGCACTCATACCTGTTTTTTTTTGTGTATAAATTTATTTATCCTTCCCAACTTCCTTTTCCTCCTTTATGTGGTGCGTGCAAGTGAAAATTTGCACGTTGCATTTATTGTCTGAAAATGGTAACGTTCTTCGCGTACCATTTGATGAGCATAATTCGGCCGGGAGTTGCTTTTTTTGTTCCTCTCTCTTGGGTAATTTCTCACAGGATTCCACTTTTTAAAAAATGTTCCCCAATTGCTTATCCAATTAGGATGAATTGGATATTAGATAATAAAAAAAAAACCGTCTGACGCGCTGATTGCAGTTTGGGATGAAAGTGCATTGAACGTATGTATGTGCAAAATGCGATTGGCTCATTGGGGATCTTGCGAGAGAAATACAGAGGTAGTCAAGAACCCTTGCAATTTTTTGTTCTTCCACCCATCATTTTCTACCTTTGCTCTTGACGACCTGAAGAAAGACATCGACGGCTGCTGCTGCTGTGGCCTGAACGAATCATCCAATAAAGAAGTATGCATTGAAAAATGAACCACAACAGTGAGAGCGAAAGAGATAGAGAGAGAATTGCTAGGGTGAACAAAACGGGCATACTACCACCACGAGTGAGCAAGTGAGTGAGAGGAAATGAGCGGAAGGAATAAAAACAGAGAATGAAATGGAGCACATACATATCAAGGGAAACCTAATGAAAATTGTGCCGATGGTAAATACATAAGTGTGTGTTGGGTTGGGTGTGCATACTGTGCAGGTGTATTTGATTTTTCTACTACACAGTGTGTGTGTTTTCTATCTACATACACGCAAATTTACACGATTAAAAAGGATGTACATCTCGTCGTATGCGGGGTTGCTTTTCCTCCCCAAGGGCTGCTTGAGAGAGTGTGTTTCTTTTTAATCTCACTCAAAGAAAAGAAAAACAGGGTTCTACAATTGATTGGAAGCAGTTTGCATATGTCGTCTTGTTCATCACGCATTCGAACTTCACTATTGTAATCACTATCAAGTAGTTGATGTTTTTAAATCCACAACAATATCTCTTATTTCCATTTTTATCTTTTAATATCAGAAATGCATTTTGATTGAAAATATTAATGAATTTAAAGTATTTGAGATAAAGGTGAATAACAAATGTTCATCCATGTATGACAAACAACCCTGTAAGATCACCCATTCCTTACCAGCGAGAGAACGAAAGGCAGTTTGATAAATATATAGAGAGAGCGAAAGAGGAAGTAAACGATGTGCAAATGCAATTCGCTTTGAAAAATACACACACAAATCCAACTGTTCTCTTTCTCGTGCAAGAAAGTGCAACCGTTTGTATACTGCACTAACAGCGACATGCAATTAAAGGGCACGTGAAGTGTATGCAAGAAGGAAAAAAAGAGAAGATAAAGAAATGGTGTCTGTGAAGGGGTACAGTAGTGTATGTTCAACTCGCAAATGCAGCGCACTTGGTTTGTGAAATTTATATTGTGTGTGCTTCTGCGAGGTATCTCTGCCAAATCACGCTCTCTGGCTCTTCCCTAGCAGCAGCGTGCTGGTACTGTTTGGTGTGTGTGTGTGTCCCAAGATCGTAGTTCACAGTTTTGTGTAGAAGGTTGAAGGGAAATAGTGTGCATATTTTCTCAAAAGGCTCTCAATTGGAACGGAATGTGTTCAGATAAGTGAAAGAGGGGGTGCGTGTGTTTGTTCCGTTTTTAAAGAAAAGATGTTGAATTTTGTAGTGGCTTAAATATTACATATTGCAGTGATTGGAACACTCCATATACCCACGGGTTCTTGCTGCTCAACCGTATTTTGCAATTTTGTGTGTGCAAATTTCAATTCACTCCAGCTTCACACACAATCCCAAAGGCATTTCCGCATGCTGCCGCTGCTGCTGCGCGTATTGCAAAAGGACGTGCCATTCCACACACACCAAGGTAGAAGAATGAGAGCGAATAAGATAATAAGAGTGTGCGAAAAGGGTCGATGTGCGCACTCTGCGTACAAAATAAACGGTTTGCTTTAGTATGCGTGTGCACAATATTCGTACACACGTTCTGACAGTTGTGTTGTCAGTGTGTCCTCTGTCGAAAAGCCGGTAACTGACGGTTCTGGTCGCAGGCAGATGAAGACGATTGCAAATTTTGCAACGATTTATTAAAAAGACTACTTTTACTCTAGGGGGTAAGGTAGGGAGGAAAGGCTGATTATGTGTGTTCAAAGAATTCCAATTAAATTTATTATTGCTTTTGTGTAGCGTTAGTGTTTTTTTTTTTGCTAAAGACGACCTTACTAATGCCATTTCTTTATTTAATTCTCATTGTAGAAAAGTGCATCCAACAATGGAATGCGATGTGTCGCCCGTTCCATCGGTGCAGGCGAATCGTCCGACGAAACAGCAGCCACAACACATTGCCACCACGGTGCTAGTAACGGCAGGACCGGTAGCAGCAAAAAGCGCCACTAACAATGGCAGCAGTAGTAACAGCAGCAGCAGTAGCAGCAGCAGCAGCAGCAGCAGCAGTAGTACCGCATCGTCAACCACTCTCATCACCTCCACCACCACTATTAGTACGGGTACAGCTGGGAGCGAGGAAACAGTCGCCTCCACCGTCGATGAAACGATGGCAGAAGAGCCCTCCGCTATGGAACCGACGACGACGACGGCGGCGGTGGAAGATGACGCGATACCCTCCTCGTCGATGGTTGTCACGGCGGAATGCAGTGGCACTAACGCTATCGTCAGCGTTAGGCAAAGTATCAGCAGCAATAACAGTAACAATAATAACAGTAACAAAAGTCTCAACATTGCCGGAAGCAGTTGCTCCTCCACCGGCGGTCGGGGGTTGCTTACGACTGTGGCCCCACCGTCGGACCCGGTAGCGGTGATCGAAATCAGTGACCAGAGTATGGCGGATGATATTAGCTATCCTGAGCTGGTGTCGTGTGTCGATACGGACACGGCCTGCGTGGTGCTATCCGATGAGTACGACTCGTCGTTACCATTGCGGGAAGACGATCCGCTGAACGTTTCGATCGGTTCGATTGAAATGTTACCCTCCTCACCGCAGTGTAGTACACCGGTACTGGCCGGAGCGGAGGTGAATTCACCACGACAAATAAGGATAGGGACGCTGGTGGATACTATCGCCACAACCACCACCACCGCCGCCACCACTCCGAAGCACAATCATCATCTGCGGCGGAATCTGCCCCGTTTAGCGACTAGCCGGCAGCAAACCACCGTGAAACAGCTACCGCAAACCGGACCGGGCAGTCGTGGCGGTGCGACCACGGAAAAACGGCAGCTAAGACAAACGTCGACCGGACAGGAAGCTGGCAGGAGCAGCGGAGGTGCGGCATCAACGATGCGCGAGGTTTTGGCATCGATTCCGGGGTTCAGTATCAAGCCGCGAAGGCGCACGAACAAGAAGCTATCCACTGCGGCACAGCTCGAGCAAACGCGCGAAGGCTGTGTGGATCTAGAGACGCCCGATTCAATACTGGTGCACACAAACCTGCGCGCCCTGTTGAACAGGGATACGTTTCAGCTGCTGCCACCGCTTTACCAGTACAAGTTGGTGCAGTTGCTACCGCCTGTCGATCGGCCACCGTTGCCCGATGCAACGCAGTGCGAGCAGAACGGCATCCGGTTGAATCCATCCGGACTGAACAATGAATTCTATGCACGTGCCTGTCACGAGTGGCGGGACCGGTTGGCGGAAGGCGAATTTACGCCCGAGGCACAGCTGAAGATGCGGTCAGAGGCGGAACGGGAAAAGAGCAAGCTGGACCCGTGGAAGCTGAAACACTTCGAGCCGATGTGGGGCGATCGAAAGTACGCTGGGTCGTTCTTTGGAGCGGCGGGCACAGTGGCCAATCCAAAGCCACCGACACCACCCCCAGCTCCGGAACCTGTAGCGGTTATACCAACGGCAGCTTCCGTCGCATCAGTGTTACCGCCTTCATTACAACCACCGGTAGTGCAAGTGGCTCCTGCGCCACAATCTGTTCCGTCTTCTCAGACACCTTTGCTGACGGCAAGTACCCTAGCACCGTCGGTTTCTATCGTGTCGGTGTCGAAAGGTGTTGCTAGTGGGAATGCAACCATCGTGACTATGGCAAGGCAATCCGCACAACCACCGACGGTAACAATTGCACCACAACACCCGCCGCGAATCCATCCCGTTACGGCAAAGATCGATCCGAGCTCGCGATCGTTGTCCAAGATGCAAGCGATTACATTCTCGACGGCGGCAAGCGTCGTCAGGCCCACGAACGTTGCCAGTGGTAGCAGCATCAACAGCAACACAATCATCACATCCTCCACTGGCACTATTATTCTACCCTCGCGAACGACAATAACAGTCACTTCCGGCAATACGTCTAAAGGCAACGGTAGTGGTGCCGGCATTTCACGAGGGGGAAGTACCGGAGCAGGTGCTTCTGTTTCGAGTGGACTCTCGGTGGTACCGATCAATATCGTTGCGTGTAGTAGTAGTAGCAGTAGTTCTGTAAATACGACCCGACCCGCGCTTAAGACAACGATTAAGTTGCGTCCGACAACGGCCATTGCCACGAGTACGACGGCGGCGGCAGCAGAAAAGATGATTGTTAAGGAAAGCAAACACAACCATCCACCGTACTCCGTCGTCGGTCCATCGCCGTGTGCCTCTTCGGTTGTCATCGGAGGTGCAGGAGGTACCAAGCGGATTCTACCCTCGGCTATGAGCGTTAGTAGCAGCAGCGGCAGTACCACTATCAGTAGCACCAATACCGTAGATCTGAGCGGCGGAGCGACAACCACCATGAAACAACAAAGCAACAACCCTGGTACGTCTTTACCGATGTCGCCGAAACGGCTTCGGACGGTTGGTGCAGTGACAAGGTCGGCACTGGCAGGGACTGGCACACAGCAGTTGCCACCGGCACAGCACAACCCGCTCCCCACTACATCCACGGCTATGGCTGCGGCCGGATCGACCATTACGCTCGGTTCCCGGCCGGTCGTAGTGAAGGTCGTTGAACCCTATCGCCCGTCTGCAATGGTTCGGGCGGTGCCGGTTGAACCGGTGATCGGCAGCGGGGCTAGTTCAAACTTAAAGCGTACACACAGCAGCAGCAGCAATAGCAGCAGCCGTGCGTTAACGCCCGAGCTTAACAGCAGTAAAATGACGAAGCGGAAAACGGATGATGATTGTGGTTTGCAGATCAATAGTAGCACGGGAAGCTTTACGGGCAGCAGTTTGTTGCAGCACAATAATCCGCGTCGAATGGTGGCTGTTGTGACGGCGAGTAGCGCAACGGTGGCCGGGAAACCAACCGGAAGTACCAGTATCAGCAGCAGCAGCAGCAGCAGCAACAGCGGCATAAATGCTGCAATGTATATAAGCAGTAATAATAGTAGTATCAATCGCCTTATTACCGCCACCAGCAGCACCACTATGCCGGCCACTTCCACCGACGGCGGAAGGAGCAGCAGTAGTAGCAGCAAAAGAAGCAACAACAGCAACACTGTCGGTGGCAATAGCAATAGCAATAGTAGTAGGATAAATATTAGCTGTAGTAGCACCACTAGTACCATTAACTCGGAGGGGTTAGTAATCATCAATCCCACCACCATTGCCAGCACTACCACCACCGGTGCCGGGATCTTGCTACAGTCCGGTGCGAAGGGTCAAAGACAAGTAGAATGTGATACTCGGACGGAAGCAGCAGGGACGATAATGTCAACACCTATCGACCATCGACGGCGAATGATGCTGGTCGATGGTGGTGCGAATGAGAAGCGCCGGCGAGGGTTACCTAACGATAATAGCAATCCACCGGTTGCGGCCGTCGTTGGTTCGTCCAAGAGAAGAGTACCTCGTCAAGGTAACCGAACGAAACAAAATCGAGGCAGCGGTGGGCTGCTAGCGTCAAAGCGGACTCCGACCACAACAATCACAATAGTCGATGATGACGTGGATGGCGGTGGTTCCCCTTCAATGCTAGTCGGCCGCTCAGAGGCGGATGGCGAGGAAAGCCAGCAGGTGAACGAGAGTGATGAGAATCCGGAAGTACTACGAAGACGATTCGTAGGACCAATGGTAAATGGTGACTTAAGAGATGGGCATCGTATAGGACGCACAGGATCCCACTCACCTCCGCTCGTTCCATCTTCGGATATTATTCTCGAGGAGGCGATCGACTGTGGCGACGTTAGTGACAGTGGCGGACATGCTGGTGGGACACGGTTAAAGAGTATCGCTAGGCACGGGCAGGTTGGTGAAGAGATGGCTGAGACGAACGCTTCCACCCACATGCAGGAAACCAGATTCGAGCAGGCGAATATGAACACTCGGGAGCGGTTGATGAATCTGAATCATTTGCACACGATAAACGATAGCAGTGCCGGCACGACGCAAATGATTTACGATCAAAACACGGGCCAGGTGTACAGTGTCATGTGCTTACCACAGCCGACAAATACTGGCCTTGGAAGCAATGCATTAAATCTCCGCTCACTACCCTCGTCGTTGACTGTAACTGCTTTACCGCAGCAGCAGCAGCAGCAGCAACAGCAGCAACACCACCCGTCTCAGCAACCGCAACTATCAGTTTCGAACGATAGTAGCAATAGTAGCAGCGTCTCGACCACCGCCATGATGGCAGCGAGTGACAATCATCTGGACGGTGGCGGTACTGCAGTAGGAGCAGGCGCGGCAACATGCTCCGGACCCGTTTTAAGTACGTTTGAGAACGTACTCCGCCACAATGTGGATGGAGGAATCGTTGGCTCTGACTTGCTGATCGTCAATCCGAACAGTCTGCTAAATAATGTAGGGCTGGAAGCGGCACACGAAGAGGAGGCGGATAGCATCGAGGTTGGTGAAGTGGCGGCCAGAGAAGAAATCGATCGTGACGATGAAGAGGAGGACGAGGAGGAAGAGGAAGAGGACGATGAAGGTGATGGGGAGCTGGTGCACACCACTACCACAACCACGAACACTGCCGACGAAGAGGAGGAAGAAGAGGATGAGGAGGAAGTGGAGGAAGAGGCTGAGGAAGAGGAGGATCCGGAAGCGATCATGCTCCGGCAAGGGTTGCAAATGCACGGCGGTTTGGAGGAGAACTGCGACGAAGAGGAAAACAATGCTCCTTCCGGGTGTTTCAATGGTGAACTGATTAGAACCACCAGCAATACAACTTCCGGCAATAAGTTAAGTAGTTATGGGCAAGCGAATCTCCAACATCTACAACTACAGCAGCAGCAACAGCAGCAGCAGCAGCAGCAGCAGCAACATCACAATAATCATCTTCATACAACGCACCATCGGCAAGCGGCGGTTACTAGTATCGGCGGCAGCAGTATGATGAACATGAATCTGACGGGTTACCATCACGATCACGAGCTACTGCACCAGCAGCAGCAGTTGCAGCAGTTACGAAACGCCACGACCACCACCATCAGTTCACCTTCGGGATCGTCGGAACATGGGCTCATGATGATGGTGACGACGACAGCGGATGATGGAGCTGGTGAAGAAGCGGCAGGAGGCGAAGGTGGCCCATCTTCAAACAGCGGTGATGCGATGGTGATGGCGAACAACTACTGTGATAATCTATCCGCCGCCGATGAAGCTGACGGTGAGGATGAAGAGGAAGAAGAAGAGGACGAGCATGATCGTCTGCTGCTAGATGCCGGGGGCTGCGGTGGTGGTATTAGCGTTGGGCTGGAGGAAGAACCACTGGATACGATCGTGGATCAGTATGGGAATCATCTTCATCCATCGGGGATGGATCATCTAAATAACCACCACCACCACCACGGCGTTCCTCAGCAAGGATCGGAAGAGGAGGAGGAAGATGTAGAAGAGGCCAGCTTCGTTCTTGATCAGATGCAGCAGCTGCAGCAACAGTTTCAGAATCAAAATTCCCAGCAGCAGCAGCAACAGCACCACCATCATCAGAGTGGACTGCTCCACAATCATCAGCAGTTAGTGACGTCTTCCGATGGAACGCAGATGCATCTATTTGCCGGTACAGGAGGCATGCTAGTGGACGGTGATGGACTAGTTACCGATGGCGGTACTAGTTGTGAAGGTGAGGAAGTCGATCAGCCACAGCATCAGCAAACGCTGGGCGAGAACGAACCACAAGATGATCATCAGCAGTTGCATGAGCAGCATCTGCATCAACAGCAACAAGCACCAGCGGACGAGCAGCAGCACCACATTCATCAGCAGCAACAGTATACGAACAGTCAGCATAATCAGCTTATGGAAAAGTATATCGATGAGATGGATGATGGTGGTGGCAGTGATGCGGCCGGATCTGCTGGTGGTTACGTTCTCGATACAAGCAGTGGCGAAGTGATCAGAACAGAGAGTGAGTATCAATCCTGTGTGTATGAGGTATGGGAGAGGGCAAAGGGAGGTGTTTTTTTTCTTAAGGATCTTGAGGAAGTTGATGGGAAAATAAGCTGCTATTGAAAGGTGGCCTGCTTTTGAAGTTGCTTATGCAGAGCACATCCTATTGGCTATCATTTCGTAAAACTCTCTGTGCAGTAGATCGAAAAATGTTAAGCCATAGTAAAAGCTATAGCTGGTTATGGGCTAGTGGTACAGTTGATAAAAGCCCATAACATGTCCGTCACGGGTAATTCTTGAATTCTGGCCGTGAGTTGGTTGCTCCTTTGCGTTTGTTGGAACATTCTAGTCCTATACTAATTAAAATCCCCATTTATTCACTGCTTCACTCATCAACCCTTGGCAATAATCTGACCACGTCCATCAACCGCCATTTTCGCTCGTAAACATGCGGTGGTGTAGTTGTAGAACACAATCACGATCAAGCGACGATGACACTGGAACAGGTGGTGATGCAAGAGGAGCAACAGGATGGGATATTCGAGGTCGGCAGCGAATCATCATCCATGTTGGTAGAGGATCAGTGTGTACATGAGCTTGGTCCGATTATTGAAGTCGGAGAGGATATTCAACACAGGGTACACGAATCGGAAGACGATGGGAAAGCGAGTAGCGATGAACGAGAACGACGAGCCATGGACCTGATGGATGAGAGCTTTGACGACGACGGCGATGACCACGGAATGTCCGTACAACGAACTGCTGCACTCTCGCAGCATGCTATGGGATCGCTGGTGGCGGCTGTATCGGGCACTGTCAATGTAACGACACCGTCGACCAATGGTTCATTTTCATCGTCGCTCACTAACATGCCTGTGCTGGCCGCGAAACGTACCACTATTTTAGTGGTGGAAGATTGCATCACAACAAACGGTCTGCATGCGTCGTACGAGCCGGCACGATTCTCTAGAAGACGTTCATTGAATGGTGGTGTAGAGAATGTGTTGTCGTCCTCGGTGCCGGTGCTGAGGTTTCGATCCGGAGAGGATGGCACTAACGATGCACGGCAAGAGAAGCGTTGTAGCAACGATCTCTTTAGCTCTTACATTACCGATGTAAAGGATGAACACGGTGGCAATGCACAGAAGGGTGGCCATGCTGATCGCGTCGAGGAAGTGGTGGCCGCCGCACCCTCATCCTCCTCCTGCGGTGGTGGTAAGTTTGGTTGAGAAGTGCCAACACGGTTCGCTCCAACGGTATCTTCTCTCCTTATTCTCTCAGCATTATCTTCACTGTTGTTTGTGCTATGTACGGATGTTACCTTGTTTGTTTTCTTAAATAAGTTTTGCTAAATTTTGCGTCATTTGGCTGGTTTCAGCATTCTCTTGGCAACGGTTTTCTCGAGGGTTCTTCCAAGCGTCGTGTTTTATTTTGTCGTATAATTTCTGTTTTTATATTTGGTCTGCGCTGTACGATGATGGTTCTTTTTCCCTTATTTGCATATTTTTATGTTGTGATCTGTTTTCGCCTTTTCGAATGTTCAGTTTTCAGTGATGCATGCAATGGGTATACAAAGAATCAAAGAATGAGGCTGCTTGCTATAGTTTAAGCGTTGAAAACAGAATCGTTAGGCTATAAAGGATCTACGTTCTGATGTGTTACTACATGTGAATCTTTTTGTTTGTGTGAACTTTTTTTTTAGATTGGCCGCAGTTCAAAATGAAGATGATGGATACAACGAAGATGATGGTGGTGGATCATAACCAGCTCGTGGATAGCAATAACAGTATTATCATTTCGCCGATGGGCACACCAGGAACAAACCCGATGGTATCTTCGCCCGGCGCAACAACGTTACAGCAGCAGCAGCAGCAACAACAACAGCAGCACCAGCTGCATACCTCCCAAGCCATTCATCAACATCTAGCGGCCACGAATACACAGCAGCAACAACTAGCACCACAGCAACACATCATATCGCAACAATCTCCAACGCCAATCTCGATGGCAACGACTGCAACGATCGTGCAACAGCTGGCCGGACATAATCCTCTTCAGCATGCACAGCAGCAACAGCACCACCACCATCAACGTCAGCAGCAACAGCTGCAGTCTCCAGTAACCAATGCTAATGCAACCGGTATCAGTTTTTTAGCACACCATGCCCCACAGCAGCCTACCTTACAAACCATGACACCCGGATCAACAACGGCCGTGTTAAGCTCTCCGCAACATCCACCAGCAGCAGCGACGACACCGCAAGGGTTGAGCATATTTCAGCTGCATCCACAGCAGCAGCAGCAGCAGCAGCAACAGCAGCAACACCACAGTCCGCAATCGGTGCTAGGATGCGGCAACAGTACGATCCAACTTACTTCAGAGGCGAGTCCGGTCATAACACTTTATTTATGTTTAAGAGTGCAAATTGTTTTGAGTGTTATTTTTTGTTATCTTTGCTAAGCGTTGATCTTTAAAACGTGTTAAGATTTTTTTCCTAACAAAGGTTTTATATTTTACTATTGCAGATTAAAGACGGTATTCGCAACAGTATGATAAAGACAGAACCGGGCGTAAGTTATACCACTATCAGGCAAGGTAATCAACTGCTGACGCGCATCAAACTGGAAAACGATGATGGGGGGCAGCATCAACAGCAATCAGCACAGCAGGCGTTTCAAGCACAGCTGCCCAAAGTGAACGTGGTTACATCCTCTCCACTCATATCCCTTGGCCCTGGCGGTCCAGACAATCTTGCACGCGTAATAGAAAGTGTTGCGGGCAACTACTCCACTAACGTCGCTGTTGGTGGTCAGCAGCTGGGAACCCAGCAGCATCAACAGCAGCAGCTTGTTCAACACCATCAACAACCACAACAGCAGCAGCAGCAGCAGCAGCAGCAGCAGCAATTGATTCAGCACGTGCAAACTGCATCCGGGCACCAGATACGGTACGAGATGGATCCGACGGTCATTCAGCAGCAAGCGACGACACCTCCTCAACAGCAACAGCACCTGATTTCACAGCAGCAACAGCCAAAGTTCATCATCACATCGCGACCACTGGGCGCGGTAAATGCGACGGCAGTCGGTACGAAGCTACCGCTTACCGTACAAGCGACGAACGTGATACCCCATATGCAGAATTCTCAGTTCATCCAAACCCAAGACCAGCAGTTACAGCTGACGACGAATCCACCCACCATATCTACGATACAGAAACCGATTCAGCTGCAGAAAATCATCATGGCAACACCGGCAATTGGTCAGCAGCAACAAGCGCAGCAACGGCCTCGGTTACCCCTGCAGCGTACACAGTTTGGTGTGCAACCTATTCAACAGCAGCAGCAACAGCAGCAGCAGCAAACACCACAACAATTTCAACAACAACAACAGCAGCAGCAGCAACCACCACCGAAAGCCCTGCAACAAATTGCCCCAACACAATCACAGCAGCGCTTTCAGCAGAAATACGTCACCAACCAGCTGATCCGTGGACAGAATGCATTTCTCATGAACAATGTGCATCACTTGCAGCAACAAACGCAGC
>KB689502.1:0-13390 GCA_000349165.1 Anopheles christyi | reverse complement strand
AGTCAGACTTTTCTCGATCACGTTTCCCTTTTTCCCTTTTTGAACGGGAAAGTATTATTTCCATTCGAATGAGCAGCTTTTCCTGGAGCACTCGGCTATTCTTGGAATAATTCATTGCTGCTGCTGCTCATTAGTGAGTGGTGGGATTGGTCAGCTACAAGCGGATGGCGCTGAAAGGAAATCCTGCTCTACTACATGAGAGCAAAACTTGCCTGCTTTTGGGAAGCAAAATAATGTTCGAGGAAAAGTGTCTTTCCTTTTTTCTTTTATCAAAATATGGGCTACAATAAGAAATAGGACAAAGAACAAGTGTAGCTGCCAAATGCTTGAAAGTAATATTGCAAGTTAGCGTTTGGAAAGCCTTTTATAGGAAAATGTGATCCTTCCGGCTGATACACACATACCAGCATCCCGTTGTCAGGTTCTTACAATCTTTAATGGCGTCTCTGTGCGTTCTCCATACGCACAGCAGAAACGATAAGATATCCCCCAGGCACAAGCTATTCAGGAGCCCGCGGCAGTCACGATAGCAATTAACGCTTAATTAATGTCGTCCATCGAACACAACTGGCAGGTTTGAGGGTGAAAGTGCCGGTATGAAAAGGAACTCGTAAAGGGAGAACCATTTTTACGACACGTTTATGGTGTTGCGCGTATGTGGTATACATGATTGGGCTAGGATCGAACGTGGGGAAATGGAAAAAGCAGAGATTAATGCTAAAACTGCGCTCCCTCACCTTGATGGGGATGTGGTTAGGTTTTTTTTGGGTGATGCGGGGTGTGAATCGTTTTTCCTCCATTTTCTAATGCTCCACGTCTCTGCTGTGTGCATGTTGGTGTGTGTGTGTCTGTATTGCATGATGGGGATGAAGGATCATATTAAATGTTTGCTAAATTGCATGCCTCTGCCTAAGGACCATTGCGTGTGTTGATTACGGTCCAATGGTGAAACGTTCAAATTGATTCTTATTAGTTTTGCGTGTCTCGGCTCCCCTGACAAATAACAAGAGAGTGTAAAAGAAAGGGGTAACGAAGCTTTTATTTTGTGTAGTTTCGGTGTCGCAAAAGCACAAGAAAACTGAGAAAACTTTTTTTGTTACTGAAATAAAGTGGCGTTGATTGTGGATTAAATATCCAAAAAATGGATTGTTTGCGCCCAACACGGTTTATTTTTCTTATTTCTATCGTTCTGTTTGACAATTTCTTTTGTATGCATTGTCATGCATTAGTACATACTTACCTTTATTTATTATTATGTTTTTATCTGCACCCCATGCCATGCCATGCGCGCCTGTAACTGCGTTTAGTATGTTTTGTTATTGTTTAGCAAACATTTTGTTTTACACTTATCTCTTTTTCGTTTGCATACTAACAGTATATTTAATTTAATATGGATGGAAAACCGAATAAACACACACACACACACACATCTCTCTTAATCGTTGTGGTATTTGTTGTTGTTAGTAATGTGGCATGTGGTCTTTACCTGGATTCTCTCTACTTATTTTAATTTACCTCCCCGGTATGGGTAACGTACACACAAACACACAAGGTAATATAATTTTCACACACACATATATACAATTTTAAACACGCGCACGTGCCTGCATATCTTACGTATCCTGTTGTGTGCCCTCTCCTCCACCGTACCGTTGTTTGTTGTGCTGTTATGGGACCATCGTACCAATCCATCTTTACTTACACACTTACACTCATTCCTCATGTACTGTTAGCAAAAAAAAAAAAAACCCATGCTTCCATCCCTTTGAGGATGGTGTTTTCCGCAAGATGACAAACTTGTAAAACGTTGTCCGTTCTTGTTCCTTCTTCTCTTTCTCTCGTTATAGATTGCACGCAGCCACTTATGGGTAAGTGAGGAGAAAAGCAAAACAAAAAATGCATCTATGTGTATGGTAGGAACAAAGCGAACCGTCATCCCATCCTTCCTCCCCCCTATCTATCTGTGGCATTGTCGAGCGAAGGGACACATTACTTGGGTGATTAGAAGAAACGCGAGCGAAGGAGCGCGCATCGCACACGTAAACACAAAAACCAAAAATATAATGAGCAGCTTTAGTACAAGATGTACAATATCAGAATCAGAACACAAGGTGTGCTACCGTAGCACTATCCTGGAACACCTACCGGCACCCGCTTCGGTTCTTCTACCGTGACCACATACCTGGCTTCTGCTGTGCGTCGGCTTCCTAGTAAAAGGATCTCAAGGATCTCGCTATAAAGCTGAGATGAGAAGGAGGATGAACAGAACGCTCTTTCACCTCTGTGACAGGGAACGACTTAATCCTTTGAGAAGAAGTTTTTGCTAATGCCTTTTGTTTTTGCTTATCTTTCATCAGGATAAGTGTGTGGTGGGCATGTGTGTTGAGATGGTGAAAATGTTTTGTGCAAAGGATTGAGATTTTTATGTTTGATGTTTTCCATTTGGCTGCAAAAAAAATGGAACATAAAAGTGGCAATTTAATTTATCATATTGAATTTAACCTTTTTTGATTATGACCTCAAATTTAAATTCAAAATGGTTGAACAAATTTCTCTCCATTTCCACCTAAAACCGTTGACCTTTCTTTCAATTGGTTGATAGATCACAAGTGCAACCAATAATTTTGAAAAGGTTAATACACGTGTCAATCTTGTTCTTTTCACGCATTTCAATCAATTTAATCTCGCGTGCATGACATTTTGCCGGCAAAATACAACCCTAACACACGGGGACACACATACACTTTAGCAGCAGAAAGGCACGATGAGGCTTGATGATCTTCTTTTTCCTCTCATCGCGCGCTATAAAAGATGAAAAACGTTAGAGCCAGGATTGCAGAGCCCCATCGAATGTGACATCTTGCAAATGATAGGAAGCAGGCGGAAGAACGCCAGCGAACAACCTCCACACTGTATGTTTATCATTGTGCATTTTGAGATCATCTGGCAAACATCTACTACACAGATACAAAACACAAGCGATGTGATGATGATGATGCTGTTGACTGTATAGCTGTTGAACTTATCAACCACTCGTCATCGCTGGGTTTGTGCACAGTTAATCGATCGGGTTTGGGGGTGGGGAGATGTGGTGGTTGTGCTTCTAAAAGGGGTACAATCTTACATGCATGCCGGATGGATGAAATCATACGACAATAATCTTCAACCAAGGCCCGCCTGAGATGATGCAAAAGTGGATGATGGTGCTGTACTACTGTGTGTATGCACTTCCTTCTCAACTGGAACAGTTTTTTTTTATACCAGCAGCGAGTAAAAGATCACGACTAACGATGCTGATGTGGGAGGGGAAGGGGGGGGGGGGTATGTTCTATGCCCTCACAATCGTTCCCCATTGTGGGGCAAACTTCAATCAAGTGTGTGCTCTGCTCACTTCTTGAAAGCCGTTAAGCTTCAACGCTGTCAAGCGTTCTTCATTCCAGTTGGCCTTATCGAATGCATTTCTGTGTGAAGCAGTGGAAGTATGTGTGTGTGTGTGTGAGATGTGTAGTCGCATCAATCGATTAATTCATTAAATTTGCAGTGACAGTGGTGTGGGAGAGCGCAGAGAGATGAGTTTTGTCGTGACTTTGTTCACTTCTTGGTTTGTTTCTTTCTTTTATTAACGATGATTTCTTTCTCTTCACCATAGAGAGCACACTCATAGCGGTGCAGTGTGGTTTGAAACATCGATTTATATTTATTATTTCATTTTTCTTCATTTAAGCGCGATATTGATAGACACTGGCAAATGGTGCGCAAGAGCGCAAGCATCACAGACACAAAGCAAATGCATCGATGCAAACGTTCTAAATGTGCAAATGTGCATCGCGCTCTCTGCTGCTGGAAACAATTAAACCCCCCCTTTTTTTTTTAATGTTCAAGTGATTCTACATTATTTGCTACTCGAAAACGAAAACAACATCACACCGAAGACTCCAATCGTGTCCATAGCTGGCTGTGAGATAGAGCTAGAAATGGATCGATTTTAAGGTTATTTTTAATCCTGCCGCGGCACATGTCCCACTGTTCATGCTGTCCCGTAAGATGAAAGGGGAACGGCCCGTCATCTGATGTCCGTCATCACACAAACGCAATGTTTTGATGGGTGGTGGTACGTGTCGTGTCGATTGATCGGCGGTGTTTTAAGTGTCGGCGAAACGCATTTTAATTGTCGGCCACCACCTTGTTGTACTCGTCGCGGTAGCTGAGGGCATCCTTTAGCTCCTGGTTCGGGAGGTACTTTTGATTGAACACGAAAATCTGCCAACGAAAAAGAGGAAGAGCAAGGAGACGGAGTATTTGTTAATAATTGACTCTGTTGCAAGGGGAGAAGGTAATATTATTAGCACGCAGCAATAATTATGCAATACGCGATTCGTTCGAAAGCTTCTGTGTAACGATCTGATTTCTTCGTGTGGGTGAGCAACGTGACCATCTTTCTGGTGGGTGTCGTCATTACATCAGCAGAAAATGTCAAAAAGTGTGACCGGAGTCACGCAAAGCCGTTCAAATACTTTTGGGGTAAGGATAGATTACGAGGAGAACGTGGGTCGGTGAGTGCGCTGAGTCATCAGAAGGGCAGGCGGAAAAACCTTCGACCCCAAACGGGGAGGAGAGAGAGGGTGGTAAAAACGGATAAACTTTCCGGCGCGTTACAGGATGGCAATAAAAGTCGGTAGCAACGTCAACGCAGCTCTTCGGCAAGAAGCAATAACGCGAGCGCTCTGATCCAATTGTCAGCGACAATCGGCTCAACATGAAGGATGCCCTGGATACGCAAAACACACGCATATCGTCGCTCTGGATGAATGTTTGAGTTGTTGGGGTGGTGGTATTGCAGCAGCAACAGCAACGTTTGGTGCCGAAATCGGATTTGTGGGATTTCAGAACGCATACGTAGGCTCAGGGCGGTATGAGCGGGCGCTTGAATATGTTGTGTAATGTAGTTGAAAGGGGAAGTGTGGGGGGGTTGAAGCCTTCTGTATACCCATTTATATATATGGTGTTTGGTCCCGTTTTCAATCAATAACATGCGACCCCGAGGCACGACAGCATGATAACCGCGATTCTTGGAACAGCCCACCCGGTCGGCAGGATCATCAAAATGCAAAAGCCCATCATTGGTTAGCCGTGCTTGTGCAAGGTGGGAAAGTTTGTTTATCGGACTAAAACAAATAAATAAATTTTGATCGTTTGGCTAGAAGGGCGAAACAACAGGGATTGTAGTATGTAAACTATGTTGTTCAGTGCACTAGCAACGAGAATAAAAAAAACCAAAGCTGTCATATCACCGCTTCACCCACTTCAATGCACATAATATAGCTATACATATTTTTTGGGGCATATTTACTGTTGTTCTGCGAATTTTATTTGTTCTGATTTGGAAAATTCACAGCAATAGCTGCAGCAATAGCTTGCTGGTTGCAAAAGCAATGATTGCATGTGTGAAAAAAAACAGACCGTGGTACGTGATAATTCTCTGCATTGCCCAATTTTCCCTGTATTGCTTGCATAATGCTGCTTCAATGAAATCAAATAAATAGCAAGCCCAAAAGCATAATTATAATATTTTAACCTTAAGGTTAAGGTTAAAATTCTGCAATTATAAATACCTCCTAAAGTTATGGAATCAGTGCACTGTTGCCGAGCTCCATTTTAAATATTTCATTAACTGTTCTCATTAAAGTTCGCTTCCTTTCACTCAACTTTAAATGCCCCACAGACAACATAGCTTTTTTTAAACATTTTGTGCTTGTTTTTTAAAACCCTTATCGCGAATCCTTTCTGCTGCTGATTTTTCGCACATCATCAAACGCCTATCACTACTGCCATGAATGGAGAGTAAAAAAAAAACAAATTAAATGACAACCATACCATTGAAAACCAGTGATCAATAATTCCCGGTTTTATCGTGATAAAAGTGACGCACCATGGATTTTTTTTGCTTTGAATTGAGAATGAAAGCACAATGACACAATAATGGAACAGTAACAGTTTTTTTTGTGTATTCCCATTTGTTAGGTTAAAAGTTGCATTAGCGTAAAAGAAGAAGCCCCTCGTGTTAACCCCCTATATAGCTTCAGGTTTTGCTTCTTTTTTTAACTTTACAAAGCACTGGTAGTTCGCGGTTGCCACTATTGTGTGTGTGTTGCAGGAAGGAAGTTCTATTCTTTTGCTAGGAAAGTACACGTTGCTCGCCCCCGTGGCACGAATCCTTACAAGTGTGTTTGTGCGGGCGAGTTTTGTGCGCTCCCATTCTACACTGACTAACTAGCGAAGCGAGAAACCTTACAAAAAGGCAGCACATTGGCGTGAAGGGGGGGGGTAAGGTGTGTACGGTGGGTTCTATCCAATAACTAGCTTGCTGATTGGGTAACTTAATTCCGTGGGTCGGTCGTGCAGCGCTCTAAGATTCCGTTTTCGGAAGGATGTGTTCCGTGCTCCACCCTCCTCCCCATTTACTAACGTTGGTAAGAAGCGATGAAGGCATCGCTTTAAATTGGATTATTATTTCCATATATTTATATATATATACACACACACACTCATACCCGTGGTGAAAGTGGCTGAGTGTAGGGTGGTTGGTTTACTACAGTAAAGTATAGAAGCGAAGCGAGGAAACACAACCTTATCCGTTCGGTTATAGAATGTCGGAGAACGTGCACTACACAATATATCGTCGAATCCCTTTTGCAATGACGAAATGGGAACCTTAACAAAACGGTCCCGTAAGCAAATCCTCGGGTCGGTCGGTTGATTTTACACAGGTGAGAAGAGGGTGGGTGAAATGAGTTGTCGTTCTTTTATTTTTGCCAGTGGTGGCCTTCGGCTTTAACCTGCTGTTCTCGACATTGTCAATCGAGTCGGTACGGCATAGCCCGAGAACGACACACATACGTCACATGGAGTGAAAGGCAAACGAGTGGATGAGAATGTAAGCGAAAATTTAATTACCGGTGCAATGATGAAGAGGAACGGGATGACGGAATTGCAAATAAGGGTGTGATAGTGGTGGTGGTGGGGATGGGAAGGGCGTGCAGCTTTTCCAAAGTGCACTCTAACTCTCTAGGTAGGTTGATTTTATCCTCGGGCATAAAAAAGAGCCTACAATGTCTGCCAGAGGTCATAGTATCCTAGCGCCCTCCTCTTCACCACACTCCCCATCACCCCAATGAAGTGAAGTCGTAGTGTGTTTGTGGCCTCTTCCGGCTTTCCAACAACTACCTCTCTACCGCGTATTACATTTCCTGTGCCACCTTTTCCGGCTTTTCCTGCACGTCCGGCGTGCGCGGTACTCTCGTGTGTTGCTCGAGTGCAGTTGGCAAGCTTCCATTAGCCGATTATCGTTCGAGTATAAGCGGAGGTGGTAAAGACCACCAACTTGTAGGCTCTCCGTGTGGCCTACCATGTTGGACAAGTACACATCCAGCTTAACACGGTCTTGCTCTCTCTCTCTCTATCTCACCCTCGGTTCTAAAAAGGAAAATTCTTCTTTAGTGAGGCTTCCCGGGGTCTAAAAATATATCTCCCGTAGTCGTACGTCGCCACTCCACCACGTCTCACGTGTTGTGTACTGTTGTGGAAAGCACTTTTATGGGGAGGCGGTCTTCGCAGCAAATTCTTCGCATATTCTAGGTCAGCCTTCCACAAAGGGAAGAGTGCAAATCTTTTAACTTGTTTTAATCGTATTTGAGTGCAACGGACGGACGTTCAACTTTCTTTAAAGATAAGTACACACAGCACACTGCAACACTGTGTTGTGTCATCTTCGCGCTGACACGATTGAAGTCGACAGAATTAATGTCTGTCAAAAGCGAACTCGCGAACCGGAAGGGACACAAGACGACACATCTGATGATAAGGGAGGGTAGCATCACAATTTCCCTGGGTTGCTTGTGGTGGTTGCTGTCAGGTGTTTTCTGATGCGTTGGACAAAAGCACGCTGACATAAGCTAGTGCATCGCATTTCCCAAATGCTTGTGTCCGCGACGACCGTTAAATGCACGATGGTGCGCGCGGGTGTATAGAATTACCATTTCCTGCTTGTGCGAGGGACTGTTCCGGGAAGGTTCTCGCTTTGTCTGGGATATTGCAGCCAATATGTATGGATTCTTCCAATTGATTAATCGTATCGGTTTACGCTGATTAGTCACGGGGTTTGCATTAACAGCGAGAGAGAGAGAGAGAGAGGTTTAGGAGGGAGCTTTAGCGAGCTCCGGGGAACCATATGCGTCAACAGCTACCGTCCACTTCCGGTATGCTTCCGACTTTATCCGTCAGCTAGCAGAAGGCGAGCATGTGTGTGTATTGTTGTTGCTGTAGCTTCCGGGCTACGAGCTTACTACGATTAAAGTGCTTTCGATTTAACATTACCATTTACTTTAACTTTAATATGTTCCTTAAAAAAACGGCAAAAAAGGTGTACTCCGCATAAATCTCTGCGGAAATCTATTCCAAAAATATATCAATCGCAGGAAAAATGGTTTCTCTTTTAATGGTACAATTTCTTAGAAACACATTCCTTAAAAACAAAAGCATTATGCGTGTTCTGGCCAGAGTGTGCATAATTCCTAGGGTCGTCCTTTTTCAGGATTTTCTATTTCTTTGTAAATACGACACGGCGTGGCGCGCGGGTCCTTCCCCGCAGTTAATAACCGTAACACACGTGCGCTGGTGCGTCAACGAAATGAAAAATCTTTTCCTTCCAATCAATTTGACTCGCTCCATTACAACCTCAGAACATTTCGTGTATGCGTGTGTGTGTGCGTGTATCGAGGGAAATCCTATATGCCACGCAAAAACCACCCTCACCGTGAAAAATGTCAACGCGGGGATCATATCGAAGGACGCAATAGAATGGTTTTTGTTTTTTTTGAGTGTGTCCCCTTTTTTTTTTGTTTTGCTGATTACTGCTGCGATGCTGGATATGATGATGATGGTGCTTTTAGTCCGTAAAGGCGGTCGTCGTACGTCACTTCAAGCTGGCCATAGTACGACCCCATCGGTAAACAGGCACATTAGGTAGAGGGTAATATATTTCCTCATTCGGTGTATTACGGTTTTGGACAAATGCTGGATTGAAAACGGCATCTAGCAGGTAGCAGCAGCACCACAAAAATAGACGATCAAAACGAGGAATCTTTGGATCGGTGGAGACGCAGAGAGAAATAGAGAAAGAAAGAGAGAGCGAGAGAGTAAAGTCTCGGGCTGCTACTTCTGTCAAATCAGAAACAACATCATTTGTGGAAAATTGACTGTGAAACGGAGTGAAAATAACTCCCCGCTAACCATATCTCGTCCTTGCATTTAAGAAATGCCGCCATCATGCCACCGTCTTCTCGCTCTCACGTATCCCGTGATATGCTATAGAGTGTGGGTTAGCGGACGATATAACATTTCCCTCCAATTCCCCGGGTTCTTGTTCTGATATCCTTCTCTGCAAAGTCATTCACATTTGCGATAAGCCAGTGGAAGAATTTCCCGACCCAACTAACGCGTCCAGGAGGCGACACAAGACTTGTGCACGACGACGAGGACGTCGACATGATGGAAAAACATGGTGCCCAAATGGAATTTTACCGTTGTCACCAAGTTTCCCTTGGTTGCCTTTCCCCTAGTCAGGACGAACTTTTTTTTTTCTCCCCAGAACGTCTACCGTTTTTTCCTTTCTCTCTGTCTCTCTCTTGCATTCGCTTCTTAATCTTAATGTTCGTTCCAGTAGAAATAAGTTGTTTTTTTGGCTTCATTCCTATATTACCTCCATTTGAGCCACTTTGCCAAATCGTCCAGGTTGGAGAACGTTTCCCGTTTGGAGTGCATGGTTCTCACAAGCGGTATGTATGTGGATTGACTTAGAATGTGAACTGGTGCTCGGGGTTGGAAAAGCTCATGACACTGTCGCGTACAGAAGAATGCAAGCTTGCTAACGGGTTTAGATTCTAGGTTCCTAATGCTAGCGGAAACTGCCACCCAAACTCTATACACCAGCCACAGAAAAATGTCGTAAGCATTTTCCCTTTTCCTTGATTATTTTTTGCTCTCCTTTTGTGGGAGAGCGGGATGCGGGTGCCAAGTTTAAAAGGCTTGCCAAAATTATAAAGAGCTTCAGTTTCGGCACGGTAACGAATCATTAAATAAAAAAATAAAAACGTGGAAGGGTGGCAGCAAAAACCTTCACAGGTTACCCAGGATTCTTTGGTCGGCTTGGATTGTTTTTTTTTTCTTTTTTTGTTCAAGTGCATCCATAAATCATGAGGTAACCGAGCAAGAGGACACGACGACGTCGTCGAGGATTTATTTGATGGGCCGTTGCCGCGTCGCCCGTATGCGAACGGGGTCGATCGGTCGGGCGCAGGTTTCGAGCTCGGATAAATTTATACGAAACCATTTCTCAGGTTCTAGTGTGGGCCCAAGAATCGATGGTGCTGCGGGTACGTGGTGGTGATGTGCGGTATACCTCCTTGGCCGTGTAAAGTTCGACGGGACCGTTGGACGATGACAACGATGATATAACCACAGCCAACCTGCCTGGGTGTAGTGTCTGCCACCACCAACGGCACCAAATCGTTTCCGAGGTTGATCCGCCCGGGAATCTTTGAGAAAGACACACACACGACGGTAACCGAGGTGGCGCATGTCGCTTCTCCTGTCAGCTTGGCAGTGATTCAAAAAGCATGTCCTCCTCCATCTTGCCCCCAATTGTACCATCATAACGTATTGAGTTGTTTTTTTTTATGTGGGCCCGACATTGCCTGCTTCTTTGCTTGGGTTCTGTGTATCGTTTGAGAAGAGAGTTCGGCAAAACGAAAATATTGTCGAGTAATTACTAAATGGATGGATTCGTTTGTTGATTTTTTGTTCTCCGCTTCTCCGCTTGCTTATGCCCCCCCCCCCCCCCCCCCCCACGCTCGTCTTTTCCCGCGGGTTTGGCATCGGAGGTCGAACTATATTTTCTGCACGGTTTTTGGTTGCTGCTTGCTTGCGAGCGTTATAGATAGATTTCTCTTCGCCCATTGCGCAAAGAATGTGGCAAAGTGTGTACTACAAGGGTGGCTCTATTTTTGAACACCGGTCGAAGTGCAGCTAAACCATCACACCATCGTAACTAACTAAAATCAATTCGGGTCGTTTTGTCTTACCGACTACTAAACGCAACTGAAACGCGTTTACTACTGCTACCAGTTCTAATGATTTTTTTTTTGCGTTCTGAGGCCAACGAAAATCAGAGCACCCGCAAGTGGTGGATACATTTTTATGAAACCCAGCAGGGAGGCGGAAAATTAGTACACCATCCAGCAAACACACTACTCCGGTGGTGGACGGTTTTTATGATGACCGGTCCGTCGTGTCCCTCCCATCCATTACTGCTGGCACAAGGGGTAATCAAATATGCTTTATGATGCCTTCTGTCAGGTTTTTTTTTATGTGACCTTTCACGTTGCTTTACCCAGTTTTCACCGTTTTAGTTGTGGTGGTGCTCTTCCTTTTTCTCCTTCCAATACGAGACACCAAAGGATGTTCAGCAGGGGTTAAAAATCGATAAAGTTTGATCGATTTCATAACTGCTCGCAATCACCCCACAGTGAGTGGGTCCTCCTCCTCTTAGTGTGGTGTGTTCGAGGAAGAAGCAGCAACAGCATAATTTATTCTGATATAGCTTATGGTGTTCTGTTCAACTGTATTGGTGGAAAGACAAAACATAGTTCTAAGTTGTCATTAGCTTCCACACAGTTTGTGCCACCCTGTGCATGTGTGTGTGTGTTGATATCCTGTTCGTCCTCGGCTGAAAAGGGGGTCCTTCTCTTTTATGTGATAAACTTGCGCCCTAACAAGACATAAAAGGACGTTTGCCATAAACCCGAGAAGCCAAGAGCATTTGTTTCGAATTGCGAAGCAAAAACAAGGGCATTATAAACTAATACACCGGCTTTATATTGGGGTTTGAGGGCAACTCCCCCCTCCTCCACTTCCGTTCCGGTTGTTTGACGCTTCCATCTCCTGTCAGCGGAATAAAAATGGTGTATATACGACGGAGTTGGTGAGTATGGAATGCAATTATAAACATGTCAAACTGTACACACATCCCCCAGGCTCGTGGGAAGTGTGTGCTACGAATGGTTTGGAAAGGAAGCGCATTTCCCACCCACCCATGCATCAATAAATATTTGTATAAAATTAGCTTCAAAAGAAAAGGGTGTGATGATGGTGGTGATTGAGAACACAGCAGGAGGGAGGGTGTGGAAAAAGTGCCAAAATTCGGGCCAATAATTTTCACTTATCTCACCACACCAACGCAGCAGCAGCAGTGCTCCATTATTTGTCTGCTCATTTTTAGAACAGTTCCAAGCGTGTGCATCCCACGCGCAAGAATGTCAGTGCAATTGCAAACTAACGCCTGACTACGCTGTACACCGCGGACAGCAGGAGCAGCATATTTGTTTCGGTAAACAACAGTGCGCAACGGCGGTAACAAAATAGAGCTCATTAGCGAAAAGAGAGAGATACAGAGAGAGAGAGAAAGAAAAACTCCACTCAAAATCAAAACCTACACGAAATATCAGTGGCAATAATGATAATATGCTCAAACTGCAATAAAGTGCAGAACTTGATATGGGTTTGTGTGTGTATGTGTGTTGGAAGTGGTGGGGTGGGGAAATGCAACTCACTCTGCTGCACTTCCGCTCTGTGTCACTACTCAGGGTAGGGCGGTCCGGAATGATGTTCGGACAGATAAGCATAGAGGAGAGAGCAAAAAAAATAAAAAATATCCAGTCAAATCTATTACCTCCAACCTAGAGGAGAGAGGTGAACGCTCCGTGCTCTGGAACGAGTTGGAAGGTCACAAAGAAAGAATGGTGGAAAAGCAAAGATAGTTTTCAGCACGAAAGCACGTTCGCGTGGAAATGCTCTGGTAGCAGTCCACACACTACGGTGAATGTTTAATTTCCAGTGCCCGTGTGTCCGTTCTCGTTTCGCCCCTATGGAATGGAATGGAACTGTTGGAATAGTTTTGAAGTGTTTGTACGAAAGGAACTGTGTGTGTGTGTGTGTGTGTGTCTGTCTGTGTTGGTTCGTGTTGGTGGGCGATTTTTCCCGAAAGCAAACAAAATAGCAAATTTCTGTGTTGCTGTGGGTAATGTTCTATGGTGATAGGGAATTGTTTTTTGGTTGCCGTGGTCATTAAGCAAGGGCAAACGCTTATCGGCAGAAGGAAAATGAGGCCAGTTCTGGCGTAGTTGGTATAGCCAAATGCCCTGTTTTTACGGTCTTCTAGATTGCTGAGGTTTGGTTCGAGGGAAAGTGAAATTAAGTTCTCACCGAGAAGCATTGAACGTTTTGATAAATTAGAAATTGCATTATATGTTTTCTATTGCTTCAACATATCATGACA
>KB689491.1:0-14363 GCA_000349165.1 Anopheles christyi | reverse complement strand
AATCACTACATAGTGTTCTTATTTGGTTATTTTTAAAAATACTAAGATGGTTCTTTTTTAAAATGATATAATTCTATTGTCACAATGTGTTGCAGCAGCTTAATACAGTTACTTAACTTATATCATTAAAGAATTTAGATGTTTTTGAAAGAGTCCACTGTTTTGTGTTATTGCAAGGAATCGTATTATATACAATTTCCAGCTAGTTCCTCTTAACAAAATGTATGATTTGATTTTCAAATTATTACATGATGTTTGCTGATAGGATTATTGTTGTAATAAGTCTTCGCTACCTGGTATCTAACAATTCGACATAAACAACCCTTTTTCTGGTCGGACTAGCTGTTCATTTGTGAAAAACGTTGTCTCACTCAACGGAATTACTATCGTGCCACAAATCGCTTTCGATGGTTCCTGTTGTAAGTACGTACGTAATGTACGCCATAGAAACCTTAAACGCTTGTCCTACGTTTTTTTTTGATGATTTCGAATGTATGATATAAGCATATAGTGATGTTAAATTCCCAACCGAATAAATGATAAATAAAAACGACACAAAATTCACTATAAATTGAAACCCAACATAAATCTGCTCGTACTATCGTAGCATGGAATGTCTCACGGATGCTCGCAGATCCGAATTAAGGTTGATTCTCACCTCAACCGACAAACAATCTACGTCCTACGATGGCAGCCGTGCATAAAATCTTTCATTTTTCCTAGAACAACAATAGTGCAAGCTGAAGGCCCGGGAACGAGTGACTTTATTTTATCATATAGCAAATATGACATTCCTTCCAAACTTGGACTGGGGACGGCTCCAGTTAAGGGTGCAAGCTCCGCGTGACGTACCACGTGCGCCACAGAGATTGTACCTTTTGTTCCCGGTTCCGGTCTGGCACTTCAGCGCGTCAGAGCATTAGAACGGTAGAGGCTAGAATAGAAACAACAGCAACAAGAAAATCGTATTCAGTAGGAAAATAAAGAAGTATTGCACATACAAACTCACTTGCGAAATAGCATAGACTCACAGACACACGAGGACACAGAAGCGGTGAGCAGCCCACTTCTATCGCGTTCTGAAATCGTTCTTTCGGGGATACGTTTTTTTTTGCCTTCTCTTATCTATTCAAGCATTCTCTCTCTTTTTGCACTTTCATACTTAGCCGAGACCACAGCGACCAAACGATTTTCATATCTTATGGAATGCCATTCCGGGGACCACACTTCATGCTGTGGACCGACTGTGTGAGTCCTGTGAACCGACCGGCTGCCAGTAGTAGTAGTAGCTGGTGTAATATTTCTCTGCAATGGCAGTCGACGTATATCTGAAGTCTGAAACATTCTATAAAGTGGCTGCAGGCAGCATGCACCGACCGTATCATGTCGGTATGACGATGGAAGCACTTTGCATTTTTCAGGCACGGTCGCTCGACAAGGGCGAGTGATAACGCATTCCATGTGGTTAGTCCAAAGGAAGCAAGAGAAGGAAGGACGAATATTTTGGGAATGGGTTTTTTTTAACTACACTACACTTTATCAAAAATGTTCGCCGAATTCAGCCAAACACCAATTGTAAACGGTAAGATGGCGAGAGTTGATATTGTGGCACATATAGCGGTTGTATGATAAAGTGGGCCGGAATCGAATAACCGTACAAAATGATGTAGTTGAGAAGGGCCCTTCCTGGAAATTTATTTGGTTGTTGTTTAAATTCGCTTCGTTTACCATAAAAATTGATATTTTATTGATGCCAATATTTTTTCTTGAAGTATATGTGTACTAAAAAAAAAACATTTTTCTTTGACAATTTTTACTATTCAACAAACAATACAAAATATCCCTAAAATCAATGCAAACAATTCACCGAATAGGATAAATGGTGTTTTGTTGAGAAATTTTCTCAATTCTCTTCTCAATTCAACACGCTTTTAAGCTGATTATTATATTTTTATAAATGCTTTTTATATGATCATAGACATCATCATCTTTGCAATTTGAAAAAAAAAAAGGTGGCATCTTTTTAGGTAAAGTGATACATACTGTAAATTGTATCACTTGAGTTCTGTTTCATCACACTTAATTGTGTGGTTTAAGTGACATTTGACTTGGCGATTAACTGGAGTGCTCAAAATTACTATCATTTTTGCCACAATACAATCAATTCGTTGCTTTGCAGTTTGAAGTATTCGTTTTCCAAAGCAGGAAATCCTTTACTAAAATATTCATACCAAATTATGTTATTTTTAGATCCGTTTTATATATATACCCTTGTAACCTACAGTCTTTATATATACACAATTGTTGTGTCTTTTGCCTTACTTTTTAGCCTCGCTGTTGCCAAACAGTATAAGGAAATTGTTTGCATTTTGCTCCCTTGCAAATCATGCTTCAAACCATTAAAATCTCCACCAAGTCAGGATTTAGTAAGCTGCTGCTGGTTTTTCCTAACATCTTGCAAGGGTGGTGCTGGTTTCGATAGATATATGGAATAAAATTTACATGAGTCACCTTGTAGTATCATCCATTCTAGCTGGGGAGATTTTTCTTCTTTTACACGCTTTCTTCTATGTTATGAGTGGATTGTGGGGGCATCCACCTTACAAATACTTTGCTCAAACGCTTGGTAATGATGAAACACATCGAACGAAGCTGAGGTAATGCTGCACGATAGAAGTTTGCTTAAAGCCACACTGACGGGGAATTAAAAATTCAAAACGCGTGTCCCTTACTCAACTTACCAAGGGACTGCATCATTCGGCGGAACACTGGCAGGTACCAGCACTATTGATGCAGCAAACTAGACACTGAATCGACAGATGTATAAATATTCATGACCAACACGATCAGAAAGAGTTGTTGGGCAGTTGTTGTGTTTATTTTGGGAAATTTAAGGGTTAAGTTTCTGGAGGTCCTCAACAACGTTTTGATATTAAAAAAATATATATTTTTTAATACAAAATTTGAAAAAAAAAATTGTATGCACATGACTCCCTTGTTAAAGCATTTCCCTTTTGTTTTCCTTTGATTCGCTCGTTTTTCGTTTTGTAGGAGGTCTATTGCGGCAAGGAAACCATCTGCACCGTCGACGGACTGCACTTCAACTCGATGTACAACGCACGTGTTAAAGCCTTCAACAACACCGGCGAGGGTGAATACTCCGAGCTTATTGGATTACAGACGGCAGAAGGTAAGTCGTTGGTAGTCGGTTGTTTCAAGTACTGTTTGCCGGGGACGCACCCACACAGCATACATCGTGATGACGGTGGTTGATTGAAATAAAGTGAAGAACGAGTGAAGTTCGTAGGAAAACATCGAGAAAAAAGTGGAAAAAAGTACTAAAACATATCCCAACCGTCAAGGGACGCCGGATTACTCGGAGATAGATGAGAGTGGCATTTCTCTGGTGCCACACTGCTGGTGTAGCACGATGCTTGACAATAATGTACCCATCCGGTGGTGGCCGTATTTTGCAAACACACAGATTAAGCACTTGTTTTCTCGGTCGCTCAGAAGCTAAAGCCGCTTGGTTGCTTGCAGCACGTGTCCTTCCTGCTGCTGCTTTATGGTGAAGAAAATTACGTTTTCATTTCTTTGGTGCAACAACTCCGTAGGCGAAGTGAATTCTTGAGAAGATTTATTAGGGAAAACATGCAAACCAGACTCATGCACACAAACACAAGGGAAGTGTTTTCTTGCCAAGGACATAATGATGCCGTCTTCTCATTAGTGTCATTTTTGTTCTATGCTCCTTGTGTAGTGGTTTCGGGTTCACAAATGAGATGAACATATGAGCCAATTTAAAAAGCAATTTTACCACCAACGGGAAAGAAAAATGTAGGTTAGCAACCGATGTTTTTGGATTTTCATCAAAGTGGTTCCTTTTTGCACGTAGCAGCCTTTGACAGACGTAACGTTGTCCGTCAGGGTGAGTTATATTAGCACCATAGTGTAGGGCTGTATCTTCGGTTAAAAATTCCCAATTTCTTGCAACCACGGACAAGCGGGATTTTGCTGTACTGGCCATTAATAAAGCAAGACAAATGCTTTCGCAAGGATGGCCTACACAACGCAAAAGCAGTTTCTAAGCATTTCGTTCCCGAACGAAGACCCGAGGCTGCCGAGCCGGAAGCGCAGCGATGCGGTGTTGAAATCGTACAGCTCGTGCTACGACAACCGGGCCTGGTCGCTCGATGTGTTGAAACAGTCACAGTTCATCGGGGATGTTGCTAACCGGACCCTAACACAGGCCGCTAAAGCTCCTCTTCACGTAAGATTTTTTTTTGCGGAGGAGTATTTTCTAACGCAACATCTGTGTAATTCCTTTAAAATTAGTCCTTTTCCGGCGCAGAACTTACGAAAGAAATCCTAGTTCGTTTGGATGCCGATAATCTAGCCGATTACATCCTGAGCCTACGGGATGAGGTGAAAAAGAAAAACGTTTCAATCGAATCGCTGGAGCAAGTGAAAGCAGACCTTAACAAAACAACTGAACAGCTCGACGAAAAGCTAAAAGCATTGGATGAAGAGAATCGACTGCTCCGTGCTGAAATTGAACGGATCGGTGCATGTCAGGAACAGCAGCGTCAAACAAATCAATTTGATGAAGCAGAGCTTGCCGAAATCAGTCAAATGATTATTGATCTACGAGACTATAATGAAAATCTTGAGGAAGAAATGCAGCTCTTGCGCAATCAGCTGCAGACGACGGCCGCCGAATCTTCGGTGGGTGACAATCATCACGTTAATGTTGAGGCAGAGAACAATTTTCTCAAGTTCAAGGCGAAGGATTACGACCGGCTAGAGAGTGAGTTGGCACTGTTTAAAGCGGAGTACGATAACTTGACGCATCAGAAACGAGAGCTTGCCGAAGAGTTGCAGCGTTCTCAGCAGTACCGATTGCGAGCAGTGGAGTTGAAGCAGAACCTTAAAGAAGAGCTGCATCGTAGAGAGATGTGCGAGGAGCAGATTGAAATGTTGGTGGTAAGTGGGCAGGCAGGGAGGCCATAAATTGGTATTTTGCGATTTTTTTTAAACAAAATTGTACTATGTTCTGCGTGTTTTAGAACATGTTCGAACAACAGTCTGTTGAACTGAGCCAATTGAAGCATCAAGTTCAGACGTTCGATCGGACTTCACAGGATCGTCTGTTCGATGAATCCACGGAAGATCCTGACGGTTCGCAAACGATGGAGCGACAAAACATCACTGAAGATGCTGATGATGAAAAGTTAGTTGAGACCATATCCTTTGAAAAGGTTTCCGCTTCCTGTCGAAATTGCACCGAACACCTTGAAACTATTGCGGATCTGAAACGAGAAATCGCAGCGTTTCAAGCTCAGGGTATAAGTAAAACACAATCCACCTCTCAAGACAACGCAGACCAACAGCAGCAGATAGTGAATCTTCGTCAAGAATTGACTGACTGTAAACGCCAACTAGAGGAATCAACGGACAAGTTACGTGAAACTTCCATGGCTTCTGGGGAAACAAAAGCTGTCCCTCAAGACGATACAGCTCAACAAATTGTAGATCTTCGCAGAGAATTGACAGAATGTCAACTACAATTAACAGAAGTAACGGAGACGTATGATGCCCTGCGCGAGATTTCTATGGCAGACAATCAGGAACTGGAACGTGTGAAGCTGCAATTAGAACAACTAAGCAGCGTCACTGATACACCTGTTGGACAGCTGGAACTATTTGCTGCAAATGAAAAGCTTACCACATTGCAAAGAGAAAATGAAAAGCTTCAAAAAGATTTAAGTGAAAACAAAGCTCGCATCTTGGAGCTTGAAACAAAGGTACAATCGAATACAAGTGCTCTGGCAGGAGGCAGCACTGTTGGGGAATGTTGTGCGGAAAAAGCCACTAAAATTTCCGACCTGGAGCAAATAATTTCCGACCTAAAGGAAGCTTCCAACGCTATGAGCGTAGTAAGCCCTGAGGAAAATGCGAACCTTCTTCAAAGAATCACAATCCTCGAAAAGGAACTTCAGGAAAGAGATCAGAAGTTGAAGACATTACAGGAAACAGTGGATAAGAGTGATCGGCCTACATCCGATGAAGCCGCCAGCGTCGATAGTGCTCAATTGAGCTCGTTGTTATCTCAGCTGGCAGAAAAGAACGAGATGATTAAACAGTTGCGTGATGGAAAGGATACGACGGCTGCTGATGATGCTCGGGCTTGTCAGGAAGAGCTTGTCAAATTGCGTGTCCGTTTGGAGGCGTGTGAGGAGGATGCAGCTGGCACGCTAGTATCTGACATGATTCCCGAACCGAGAAAGAGTGTCCGTATAAGTGACGAGGTGGAAGAGTTTGAGCCGCTCTCTATCAAGGAAGAGCTGGGCAGCGAGCAGGATGAGAAAGAAACGGAGGAAATTAAGTCCGAACCGGAGGTGGAGCATGAGGAGTCTGAAGGTGCGTATGACGATGGTTCGGAAACGTCCATCGGGCGCAGCAAACGGCTGAATAGTTCACTCGAAAAGTTGGAAGAGCTGCAGGATAACCTAAGCAAACGATGCACGCTTGCGGGTATGATGGGAAGGCAGCCGGGTGGCGAATGTGACTGTATACAGGCGATTGCGTTCAAGGTAGCACAGGGCGGGCTGGAGATGCTGCTGGTGGCCGAGCTGTACGTGCTGCTGCAGGAGATTTGTAGTGCCATCACGCGTAAGAACGCCGTGCTAGGGAGGAATGTGACCATGCTAGCAAACAGCATGACCAAGTGCTGGCAGGTCATCACGGATGCGCGGGTCATGATGAACATGGAGTTGACGAACCGTACCAACCACCACCAGTCGATACCGGCCCAATGTATAGCCGTGCAGGAAGTACGGGAGGAAGATATGGACAACCGCATCAGAACCGCCAGCCACATGGGTCATCTGTCTCGACCGAGCGGTTCGTCGGGCATGGTCGAGACAAGACCATTGATCCCGCTGCACCAATCGATGTCGGTTGGAAGTGACGATAACAGACACTCGAACGCTTTGGATGTTCAACGGTAAAGATGGAGGACAAAGGGGATTTGGGACAGCTGACACACTCCAAAAAACTACACAAATCGTTTAGGAACGTACAAAGTGACTATTTCATCGTTTATTTGTTGCAGGCGACGAACGATCAAATGGATGGAAAATGTGAAAAAATCTAGGCGGTGAAAATTGGAACGCAGACTTACAACGGTGCTTTTTCTATTGATCGTGGTTGTTCAAAACTCGAACGAAAAATTCACACAGAATCAGACAAATTAATGTGTATTTCAGATTCAGACCAGAAGCAGATGAGTGGTTTATTGTTTATTGGAAGGATCGTTGGATATACAGTAGCATCGAGCACCTGGTGGTACCGTGATGAAGCGATGAGTAGGAAAAAAAATCCTCCATCCTCCAATGTTGGCAACCGCATTCCATTCTCTTACCACAATTTTGGTTATGTATTTATCAGATGCAGTGATGCCTAAAACGTACTGGAAAATTGCTTCCTCGGTATTCCAGCCGGCAAACCCCTTCGTACCCTTTTAATACTAGACACAGTGCTTGATGCGGCCAACCATCCGTATCCTTTTTCCATTTCAACTGAAGCTTTACTTTGAATGTAACTCCATTTCGGCGAAGCATTTGCGGTAAATCTAGTGATTTTTTTTCTCCTCCCTCCCAACCGTTTGTATATCGGCCTTTGAGGTGTGCGTATAGCTTAAATGCCGTTTTTCCCAGTGCTTGCTATCGACTGGAGAGTTGTAAATAACATCAATAAAGAGGGTCAGTGTGTGATAGAGGAACGTTTGGGGTAGAAAAAAGAGGAATGTTTGTATGCTTCGGCAAGCTTCGTTGAACATTGGGGGAATTTGAATGGTGAGATAAATTCGCACCTGATAACAACCTACCGGTGCCTTCAGTCGTGCTATTCGATGAGGTAAGAGATAGTTTGCGATCATTTCGAATTGAAATTGAAATTTGAACTACTAGACCGTAATGTTCGTAAAATAGTTAACTGTTAAAAAAATAAAGGACGAAGCATTACAGGCCTTAAAGGCATGAACGTATTGCATAAAACTAATTTAAATTCGTTTCGTTTTATCTTCCACTGCGTCACATTAATCCAATCGTGCACGATGTATTTTTACATTCTGTCCTATAAAGCACACACACTTACTAACGACTTTCTAACTTGCTACTTCCAGTTGCCTGGTTTACATTCGATTCGGTTCTTAGCGGTGGCCCCTGTTCCGGGCTGAACTTTTCGAACGAAAATCAAACCGTCTCGGTAGACGGATATGAGCACCGGGTAGCGCTTGGTTCGGTCGGTTTCTCTCGGGGCGTCCACTACTGGGAGTTTACCATCGACAAGTACACCGCCGACACGGATCCGGCCTTTGGCGTGGCGAGGCTAGATGTGGCTCGCGATAAGATGCTCGGTACGTAGCGGATATGTGATGCTGCTGCCCGTTTACTTTAAACGTAGCACAACTAATGCGTGTGTTTGTTTGTCTGTTTCTCGCTGATGTTTTGCAAAACAGGTAAAGACGACAAGGGCTTTGCGATGTACATCGATCGGCAGCGGTCCTGGTTCCAGCACAACAGCGTTCACGAGCGCCGTGTCGAGGGAGGCATCTCGACGGGCAGCACGGTCGGTGTGCTGCTGGACCTCGAACGGCACACGCTACATTTCATCGTCAACGAGATGCCGCAGGGTTCGGTAGCGTTCCGCGATCTGTACGGTGTGTTCTATCCGGCCGTCAGCGTTAACCGTGGTGTAACGCTGACCCTGCACACCGGGCTGGATGCACCACGAATGGACTATCACTAGAGTTTGTTGGGTGGTTCTGGTTAATTTGGCAACATATCGATAAGATGAACACATCACACACCGGTTCCTGTCGTTCGCCCGTTACGGTAAGAGGTTTAATGGAAGAAATCGATTCCTTTGCACATAGCTTTGCAGCGTGTAGAAATTAAAATATTAGAGAATGTAGTTTAAAAAGATGTTTTAAATTTAAAAAAAAAAAAAGTTCGTCAAAGACAAATGCGGTATCTGTCTTGAAAGGAAGCTTTTATGTTTTTATACACAACCTTTTTTTTTTCATTTTGATTTAAAAACCCTCTGACCTGAATGCATACGTTCCCGTGTAGGACACAAAACGTACAACTTGCTCATAATCGAAGTGAAATATCAAATGTTTTCGAGTATGTTTAACCAAATCCAAGGTAGAGAGTAAAAAAGGTCACACACTGAACCATGTTGGCATGGCGCCCACGGCTTGAACTCCGAACCGTACCGAAAGCCATCTTTATCGCTAAGTTTTCATCAATGCCCACGATTTTTTCACGACATTTGCTCGTTTTTGTTCACTCTGTAGGGTACGGTAGGTAATGCTAATAGAATTGTACTGAATTGGCCACGCGGGTCTGGGATGAGCTAGCGAAGGATTTGCATTTTGCCTGTTACCTTTTGAGGTTTACAGCACGGTGTGCTGTTCGAAAGGTAATGCCACGGGGGAACGGCTGAGCCAAATTCTCCGAAAGCTTCTCGCCCCTGTACTCGACCAAAAACAGATCAGCTCAATCTTTAAGGACGGTAAAAACGGTAGTGAAAGCGGCAAATTGTTAGTTTTGAGGGCACTTGTAGCTATGGGCCATTGCTCGTTGCCCAATTAATGCAAAAAAAAATAAAATGAAATAAATACACCGGTACGGATCGCGGTCGATTAACATTGGCTATGCTAATGCAAACCAGTGTTTGCACTCGGGATGATACAAGATAACGTACAAATTTGCATACTTTTTTGTGCTTGGATACCGTGTTGCAGGAGGGAGCTTTTCGAATAACGTGGAATTCATTCAATTTACATCAAACAGAGGAGAGTTGATTGCAATTAGCTAGCTATAAATAATCCCTTTTAGGATTTGCTAGTTTTTGTGCTGTTGTATTGTTTTATTTCGGATTAGTAGTTTGGTATGAAAACGAATCAAGTTATATTCTCATTTTAACATATGTTAATCTGTGGATACTTGCTTTTTTGTAAACTATTTTTTTGTAAACTAACTATTGAAAAAAGATCATTTAATGCTATGCAATGAAATGAGTAAGCAAAATGTTTTTGTTTTACTAAAAGATAACGGCACGATTAACCGGGTCAGCGCTTCCCTTTTTTGGTCGTAACCGACGATCGATCATTAAATGATGCTCGATCAAATATTCAGCACCCGGCGAAGATAAATATGCACATAACGAGTTGCAAATGAATGGAGTTGGGTTTCCGGCCGTACGCGTTTTATTAATTGGCAAGTTCTAAAGAGAGGGTGTGGAGCACAAAAAACGATTCAATGATGACCATAATAAAATGCCTCCGGTAATTGGAAGGGAAAACGAAAGCACGAGATTGAAAATAAAACTGGTGCACACGCATTATGAAGAAGGGACGTGTGAAATCGATTCGAAATCGATTAATAAATACTGCCTGCACAGCAGAGGCTATTGCCATAAAGGGGGTAAAAGTCAGTCGTGCTCGTAGTGCAGAAATCAACCAGCAGCAGAATAAGCAGAGGTACATAATGAATTATCGTTCGAAATAATAGTTCGCAGGAAACAACTTCTTGTCTCTGTATCCTATAACGCCTAGCCCTTTAGACTGGTAGGGTGTATTGTTCATTTTATGGTTTTCGAACATGTCACAGTACAGTGACCGACTGTCAATTTGGCGCTGAAAGTTAAAAAAAAGTATTAACAGAAACGGCACTTTCCAATTATTGGACTATGATGCTGGTGGACAACAAAAGTGCCAGCAAAACACGCTCGCATTAATCGAATTATGTTCCAGTGACCTCCGTGCATGATTATCTCTCAACCGATCTGCGGGGAGGTTCGGATGTATGCAGTGGTGTTCAATTATTTGTGGTTCATTATTGCAGGTGATTGAGTGTTGCATTGTTATGTGTATGTGTGTGGCTTGGGAGAAAATCGAGGTAAATCATATTTATCTTTAGTTGTATATTACGTGACATTGATTGTGGAGTTAAAGTTATTTTTTGGTATTTGCATCCATGCAAAAAAATCGGCATCATTATTTATGTATCATCACAAATGAGGTGATGTTTAATTTATCACGCTAAAATCATTGTCGCTAAAAACGCAAATGAAAATCAAACTGGTTTGAGACACATCTGTAAATACCAGCAAAAAATAAACTCGGTGAACACTTTGTAAATATAAATGAGCTATATTTTAACGTATCTCACACTATTTGCACGATTGATTCATTTTAAGCACAGATCAGTAAGCTGAAGGGTAGGATAAAGTTTGAATCTAAATGAGTATCCGTTAAAACATACGAAAGGAATTAAATTAATACTCAATGAACTCAGTATCTAGTACGCACAATCCCTGTAACGTGGTACAGAAACAGAAATGGATAAAATAGTATAGAGAAAATATTAAATTAAAAACTCCCCATGCTAAAAAAAAAAAAATCTCTAGAAATGTATTCATTACCATAAGAGTGTACAGGAAGGAACGCAATAGTAATAGAGAAAAGGCCATTATTGTTGTACAAAGTGTAAAGTGCAGTTATGATTAAGTTATTTTATCGACTTACACGAAGTAGTTAATAAAAACTAAACGAACACCGGAACGAGATGCGATGTGTATAAGGATGGATGAAAGAGATAAAGCTAAAAATCCTAAATGTATTTCATACTAACAGAACGAAAAGCAAAATATGACAAAACAAAAACATGAAACTTCTGATAAAACGAAGCAACCGATGAAACAAATACTGGAATTTTACTGGAACAGATGCTAAAATCGATTGACAACATTAGAGAGAAAATAAAACCATTTCATTAGATCCATAAATTGAAAGAAAACGAAAGTTGATTCAACAAAAAAGAAGAATCCACAACCAAACATGTACATTGCAAATCGAACAGTAGAAACAGGTGTATTACTGAAATGTATTTTCTCGCTTTTCGTAATTTTACGTCAACGCGAGCGCGTCCTTGTGTGTATCGTTCCTAGAAAAAAGGGGAACCACTAACAAAGAGCTTCTGATAAATTAATCACGAAAATTTAAGCAAACTGATAACGAAAACGAACATAGTTGCGAAAATATACAAGAAATTATTAAACAGGAAAAGATAAAAGAAAGATAACAAACATAGAAAGAGAAAAAGTAGACACTTTAAAAAAATGCAAACAAAACACAGACATGAAGAAGTGGTAATACAATTTCTGTTTTAAGCAAATGATGGAACAGATAAAATAAAATCGAGACACAGAACTTGAAACGAACAAAACGGAGAGCTTTCAAAAGGAGGTAGAGAAAAATCGGATTAGTATCGTAGCTAAACATTTTACGGATACACACAAACCTACACAGCTGTGTAGTGACGGAATTTGTAATCCTTTGAATTTGTAAACATTGATAAGTAATAAATCGTATTAAAAACTTATAAAGAAGGCGGGTTTTTGTTTATTACAAAACCAGCAAATTGAAAGAAACAGTAAATTGTTTATAAGACAGAAAATACGTTTTCATCCGTGTTTGTGTTTGTTCTTCTAACACTTCTACTGCTCTTCTTTTCCTCCTTGGCGTTTGAAGCTGCAGTTTAAGGTTTTCCTAAAATGTCATCCACTAACAGATTAGGAGTACGCGCAATCGTTTATCTCGTTTTATCACACCAATGTACTGCACTTACCCACTACACACTAAAATAGTTCACATTGTCTGTCGCTCAAAGCTAGTGTGTTAGTGCGGATACGTAGAACATAATTGATCATAATCAACAATATATTACACAGTATATTTCATGTTTTGTCAAACGTTTCATCATCATATGGTTAACGCTGCTTATCACCACTACAGATGTTGTTAGAATTTCGGTCGGGCTAGCCCATTCAATCCGTTTGCATTGGAAATCATGTGATCTATGCAGTACAGTCGGGCGTTGGGGAACAATTCCAAAGGGAAATCGATACCAGTCCTGTAAAGTCGTTCCGTTCTAGTATATATGATTCTAGTTTGAAATTATAAGAGAACGATATTGATGATGATAGTTATTTTACACGAATTATTTTTTTTCAACCCTCCGAGCATTTTAATAATACCCAGAAGTTACCAACGAATTGACCTAAAATTCAAACTGTGAGTAATTTCAATGAATTTCAAAATCATCTTGCTATCAGAGCAGAAGAATTATGCCTGATAGGTGGAGTTGAGGATTGAGTAAGTTTTCCAAAGCTCACAAACCAATTATTATTCAGCTCAATAATAGACTTTTGTGTATAAATTCGTTACATTACTGTTTTTTAATGTTTTATGACAGACCACAATAAAACCTTTCCTTTTTTTTTGTGCATGCCACATAAACTTTCTCAAAGCAAAAGTCACACGAATAAGCACGCTTCTTTGAAAAGAAAAAAAAACCGGAAAACCTTCACACCAGATACTTTTGCCTACACGTCACGCTTATTTGTTACTGCGTTACTACTGCAGAAGTGTTCTCTTTCGCTCTATAATACCCGTCGTACAGCTTAATCTGGTCTGGAAATGGGAACAAATCTGTTGCTAGCCTGCAACTAACTAAATGCGTTTATTTCAAACACGAGCCTCGCCGTTGAAAGTCCAACGCTACTCCAGGTTCGTTATTGCAATTCCTTTACTCCCCCAAAAACAAAAAAAAACACCTCACACCAAGAGATTTAAGAGAAAGGAGGGACGAGGAAAAAGTACAAACCCATTACCATGCCCCCTCAACCCCTCTTTTTCCCTTCGTTGGCTTGGAACATTCCGGTGGCTCATGTGCGCTGAGAGAGAGCAACAGATGAGATAATGTGAAAGTGCAGCGGGGCGTAAAATTTCATTTCACTGCGATGCTACGGTCTGAAATTACGTTTTTCCAAAACAAATGTTCCCTTTTCCCCTGCCCTGTTCTGATGATTATCCCTTGTCATTCGTGGAGTGTAAATGTGTGTGTGTGTGTTTTTTTCACCGTTTTATCAACCTCTACCGTTTTCCCGCATTTTTATCGCGTGTGCAGCGGGAACTCATTCCGGGACATTCTGAAAAGCTTCAGCCTGCCAGCATGATGGCGCAGCAGCGTGTTAAAATCTACATTAATCCGTTCGGTCCAACCAGTACCTTAGGAAAACACGTAAGAAAGCAGGACAGCGGTTTGTTCCGTTTTTTTTTTTTTCAAACAAGTTTGTACATTGGGACTGTGTTTGTTCGCGCAGATGAAAAGCGCAAATGAACAAATGTGACCAAATCCTGACACCGTCTGTAAGGACTGGACTCTTTCTCGGGACTGAATTTTCTAATAACATTGACCTTAAGCTAGGCCATTATGTGTGGTGTGGGTAAG
>KB689480.1:0-13613 GCA_000349165.1 Anopheles christyi | reverse complement strand
ACAAAACCCGGAAATATAATGTACCTTATTTTCCTTAATAAAAGGGAAAGGGCTGCTACAGCACAAAGTTGTCTAAATTCCGTTTCCCTTCTAGTTTTCCGAACCTCACTCCCTCTAAATGTAGTAGCAGCTGAAGAAGAGCGATAAAAATAGAGAATATACTGCAAATAGAATTTTCATTCGAGCGTAAATAATATTCCTACGTATAACACGTGCGCTGCCTTTACGATTCGCTAAAATCCCCCATTCCCAGATCGCGTTATGCTTCTTATGCTTTGAGGGCGGTTCGCAACCAAAACCAGTGCTTTGAGGGCAAAACCAAACCAGTGACCTTCTTCGAACTTACGAATACCATTTGTTGCGCCTTTTGCCTGTGCAGAAAGTGCACACGGAAAAGCTATGTTTTGTTTTTGCTGTCCGTTGCTTTAACGCGCATTCGAATCGGCCAATTTTCCAATTTTCACGAAATTTTCACAGCGAAAGCGTATGGTGTGGAAGGAAGGCTGGTTTTTAAAATCTCTCCTCGTAACAATCGTAATTTTGGGCCCCGTTTCGCGAATGTACCGGCCTTGAGGCAGTGTTCCTTGTGTAGCTGGGCTTTAGATTTTCGTTTTCGAGCCTGTCTCAGATATCTATGACGGTAGCATGGTATGAATTTTTCAGAACAAAACAACCGATACTGGTGTGCTAAGCATTGGTTTGATTTTCCTCGGATGAACGAATGCTGCCAAACCGTTGCTCCATATGCCGATAGCAATGATAACCAGCTAGCCAATCGTTTTCGGTGCATCGTAAACATGTGTTATTATGATTATGATTATATTATGCTCTGTGTGAATGGGGGAGCTGGGCAGCGTTCAGGTAACTGTAAACGTGAAACTTTAACATTTGAACAAACAGGAATATTGAATTTAAAACATGAATAAATGAAAATGAAGGAAATGATCATTAAGTGAATAAAATGGCCAAAGGGAAAATACTAAACGAATGGAGATATTAGTAATTTAGAAAACCCTATACGCGAAGTTTTTCAAAAATCTTACACGTGATGTTTTGCTTGCATTGAAATTTTAAGAAATTTTCTAAAAATACATTTCTTTACTTTTAATTTTATGTTTCTTCATGATGCTCAAGTCATTTTTTATATAAAATGTAATTAAACACAGTTTTTTTAATGAAGTTATCTTATGATGTGTTATTTTATTGATATCAAACAGAAATGTACAAGTACAATATTTTTTAACTAAATCATTCTTACCGATACGCCCCTCCGGAAAATATAGAAAATGTATTGCTTGAAATGGCGTTTCAAACCATTTCTTAACACAATACACTTCAGCAACTAGCTTTATAATAACACTTTACTATTCAATGTTCTTTTATTAGTATTATTTTTTGGCACAACAACCATTGTTGGTCAAGAGGCCTACCAAGCCACTAATGGCTTTCTGTGACTTGCTGTACTCATTGCATGATGGTCAGTCCTGCGTATGGGGAGGCAGCCCGAATGGGATTCGAAGAACGTCGGGACTTATGAAAGGCCTACGCCGTTCCCATTCGACCATCGTGTCGCCCCCTTTAATGAACTACATTTTTTAAATAACTCATTTGATCAGTCAATAAAAAAACAATCAAAGATTAAAATGAAAAACCACACATCGTGCCATTAAGATGGAAACATTAGTAGCTAATGATATATCAGTGAGTTAAGTGTAATAAGACTGTATGACAGTTAAAGAACATGATATTCATAATTGACGGCTGGAAATGATCAATGGGCAAAAATGTAGGTTTCATTACTGTTTAGCCGCCTACCACGAGGTACTCTGACGTAAAATTTCATTGATTTTAAACTATGTAAAACCACCTGTTAGTAGAAATAAGAAATCATAAATGATAAATTATTTGTAAATTCAATGAAAACTCAAACTTCCCTTGAACTAAAAACGCAAGAAGTAAAACCTTTCTAAAAAAACCCGAAGAAAGCCATCTTAAAATCGTTTCAAAACACAGAAGCAAAATAAATAAGCAGGTTGCGTAGATCACCATTACTCTGATAAAGGAATCGAATGAACTTCGTGCCAATGATTCGATTCCTGGCAGTTGATGAATATTCACTTTCAAGGCGAAGATTGACTCTTATCAAGAAAGAATACATCTTCCCGGGGAAGTGTAAAAGAAAAGACAAAGTAGAAAAATCATTACCCGCCGTTGATTAAGAATCCTTGGCACAGCACTACCGAACAAACGAAGGTACGATAAATGTACACGTGCCAAAGAAAGAAAAAACTAAAAACCGCTATCCGTCGCAAAGATTTTCATCGTGTTGATTACGTCTTATCTGATGAAAGGAGGAAAACCTGAGCGTTACCGGCACGAGACTCGGCAAGGGCGTTGATAATGGAGCAGCTGCTGCTGATGCTGTGAAACGTTCGTAGCGAACCGATACTAACTAACAGGATGCGCGACTTGGTGACCGGGTTGTGTTGTTGTGCCAATGTTCGTGATGAAATGAGGAAATGTGCTCAGTGAGGGTAAGGAAGGGTGGATTTGTTATTAGTTGCATGGTGATTTAAGCGACTGCAAGCCAACGGAATCCGTCCGGACGGAGTTCCCTCGTGTACCAACAGCACTGTACAAAAGTTACGCCAAAGATGAGCAGAGTTCCTTTTCTTTGCTAGATCATGGTTGGGCAAGAAAGGTTACTGCATGCTTCAACCGTGCCGGTAGATGCCTTGGCAGTGAAATAAAGAAAACACATCTCTGCTCTTGCTCTCTGACGATGGCAACGAAGCTGAGCAAACATATTTACATAAAAGGCAATATAGTGGTACAAATAGTGTGCTGTCCTGTTCCGACCTGACACACTCGGTGCAAGGTGCCCAACCAAGGTGATGGCATTTCGGATGGGTGTCCGGGAAGCCTGTGTTAGCGTATAAGTTTTCCTCAGGACCATGTTTATTCCGACGGTGAAGATGAGGTCCAGCGATAAGCCAGTGAGTGAGAAGCTGGGATCTGACGCGTGGACCGAGATTTATTACGTTATCCATCAAAGGGAACGCGAACGCGCATTTTGCCGCCTTCGGTGAACGCGTGCGTTTCGTAGGAGCGATGTTTTGTAACCGCAATTTGATCCCTTCGGGACCTTTTGGAGCAGACGGTGGCAGTGGCAGGTAATAAAGTCTTGCCGCGCTTGTCTACACGGGCGCTGTCATGTGGAGCTGTGTTCATTAAGCGTGTGTCTGTAGGTTTACGCTTCCGTTACGGCAAAGCCACCCTAGTGAAGGAGAGATGAATATACTCGTCCCAGTGCAGACGTTACATTTGAGGGAAAGTTTCCTTTTTGGCACGGCGAAGAAGACAAAGGCGTTGAAGATGAAGCTGTTGGGAACGCTCAATTTTACGCACGGGGAAACTTTAGGGTTGCTCGGCCGCTGGTTGCTGGGGGTGGTAGTAATTATTGTTTGAAATATTTTGCTTTCGGATGGGCGGTTGTACGAATTTTGAGTGCAACTAAATGTAGTTCTTTGAAGGAGCGAGAAGGGAAGAATTTATCCGTCACTGCGTGCAGGATGCAATAGCAATCGCTGTTGCTTTGTTAGTTAGGAAAGGCGCTTTGACAAAGCAGTGAAAAGTTTTGACAAGGTACGCACGAAGGAGTCATAATTCAAAATTAAACAATAGTTTTCCAATGACAAGCGATACATACGTTTGCAGGTGTTGTATTTACATGTAGCCATGTACATTTAAATATTGACGTTATTTATGTTATGCTTCTCAAACTTTGTTTCGCGTCTTATTTTTTCAATCGTGCAAGGTGCATCATTTATAAAATTTAAAGTTTTTAATGTGTACTGGTTTTTATGTTTTTTTTTTTTATTTTAGGAAAACTATGTTTTAATACGTGATAGAATTTTTGACCAATAGAAAAATACAAAATGTTCATCATTTTCAAATTTATTTGGAAAAAATATGGAAATAGATTATTTTTTTATATTTGTTTATTGAATATTTCAAAGTATAAAATATTCGTTAGCTCTGCAAAGTAGCACTTTCCATGTATATTGATTTTAAATAAAAATATGAACGAGATAGTATATTTTGTATAACTCTCTTGAAATATATACGACTGTAAATAAAAAACTGTACAGTTCATTGATAATTAAAGATTTCTTTTAAATATTATGCAGCATAGCCACACGCAATTGAGCTACATTACAGAATCACAAGTATGAATCACTGCTTTTATTACATCGCTCTTGTTCCTTATGGGCATAAACGAGCTAGTATTCGTGCTATTTGCAAATGTACCCATGCCGAAACCGAAAATTAATCATCCTAATTTTAGCATAACTCACTACCGCGGGCTGCATACCTACGGCTTGATGCATAAACTAGGTAGCCTCAATGCTAACCACGAATGACATCATTTGGCACAGGCACGGGCAGCTGATGTACGTTCATGATGTGCACACATGCTCCGTCACTGGGGCAAGGTAACAGCGGCCGAGTAGTCGAACAACCGCAAGGAACAACCCTTGGTACATTTGTATTCCTGGTGGCGCTTCTGATGAAGCCCTCAAGCCGAATCCACTTCGAGGCAAACAAAAAAAAAAGTGTGACGAACGCAACAGCAAACGCAGTCGCAAAGTGTAGCAGCCTTATTTTATTTGTTTGTACGTGGACCCGTTTGGTTGCTGGCGCGGCAGCCCTTTACCAGTGCTCGAAGCAGAAGCTTCCGTGCATTATCATTCAACTCACGGTGGACACCGGTCTGCGGGTAGATGGCACAAAAAAAAAACGACACGCACACAAAATCAATGGCTAATCCACATCGGCTTACCGGTTCCAACGAACGGAAAGGGATACAAAAACTTTGAAAGGGAATCTCTACGACGGAAAGTGTATTTCGATGCAAATCCGTTCCATTACACCACGTGTTTTTAGCGCGTATTTACGCAATACGCCTATTCTCCCATGGAATGACGCAACGGTAGTAGGTGCTAAGAGACGACACGAGTACTTGCGTTTGAAAATCAAAACGTTCATTGCTCAGGCTGCAGTGGATTGGCCTCACGATGGTTATGGTAATTGAATCAGCGAATGACGATAAGCTTTGTACTGCATAAGTTGTAGAAAATGGATGAATTTCTTTTTCATCTGGTTGACTTTAACGACGTTCTTTAAAGTTTTACAATCGATGGCAATCAATCACCGCCGGAGAGTGATGGGGCTTAACATTACCCAATGACCTAATTAGATTTCGGTTTCGGCTTACCATGCAACATTAGCGGAAGGAACGAAAGAGGAGAATGAAGTTGGAACACAAATTATGGCAAAGATTATTTGGTCACTTTCGTAGAAATAATACCAATTTTCCCCAAAATATTGCACTGAATGCTGAAGAGCTTAAAATTGTTGGTAGTATCAAATCGGTTCATCCTTCGGAGAATTTAAAAGAGACAATTCACTTTAAAGTTCATCTTCCACTTTCGAATAAATCTGAAATCGATCAAGCTGTGTAAAGCGGTGTAGATTAGACAAGGCTTCAAGATAGCCTCCCTCATAAGGCCTGCGCATAGCAAAAGCATTCGGTAGTTATTTCTCATTTCAAATACCCACGAAAAGAGCAAAGCCGACAACTTTGGGGAAAAGACTTAATCCCACCCAAACACTCTGCAAGCATTTCTTGGACAATTTTTCAATAGACGCTGTGTGTTGACCTCGTCGGACGTGCTTTCTTTCTTTAGATTGTGTTTATTCAAACGATTAAACAGGGATTTCGCTGCTGCAGTCCTTCCGGTATGTGCCGTTCTGCCCGTATTGGTAAGGAGGCAAATGAAGATGACGGAACATTTAATTGAATCCGGTCAAACACGTCTCCCACTGAATATTGTTGGCTGATGCGGGTAGGAGTTATTGTTTTATTTGTTGCTATTCAACAGAGTGGATTTTAAGTGAAAGAACACAGTAGCACCCGGATTCTGATCAGGCTTAGTGTGCTTTAAACGAACCCTGATGGTTTGTGAGCGCTTCTCGATATGAAGTAGAGTTAATATTGTTCTTTTTGTATTTTTCAATTACAGATTTTGTGATACGATCAAGGACCTCCATTTGAACGAGACTGAAAGGTAAGGCAAGAACGTCTGGACTTGTTGAAGGAACTCATCTTTACTGAATCATTGAAATTACCCGTGACCATGTGTCTTGACAAATAGTCAAAACTTTACGTTGCAACTATCCTCACTAGACACAACCCGTGCAAAGCTTCCATTGTTTTCTCCTGTATGCAACGAGGTCACAAAGATACGCATCTTCAATCTTACCGGTCTCGAACACAAACCATTAATGGGTGGATAGGGTAGAAAAGAAATGAAATCACACCACAGGCAAATAAGTGAATCTCACGCGATTTAATCTTCCTGACGATGTTTCAACTCCCATTGACGTAGCACGCCACAGATGGAAGTCTGCTTGGCAGAGTGTAGGCCCGGTGCTGGCAAGCACAGTCGCGATAATTTGCCATAATCTTTTGCACGTAATTAATTGTACGCACGCGAGCAGGGCTTTTTGAGCTTTTGCGGTTGGTGCTCCGTATTGGCCTTGTGCCATATTTTAGGGCTAGCTGCTGCTGCTTGGACCGCCTTGGGCCAACAGTTCCACAAATGTTGCACAGAAAGCCTAAATTATGGTGCATTTTAACGATTGGATGGCGGTAGGTTACACTCCTGGACGACGAGCTATCACGGAAAGGATAATTGATTTTAACGGCTGTCGAGAGCAATCAATTAGCAAATCGGTGCAGTCAAAATGTTTCAACTCAACTTCTTTGAAGGAAACTGTTCTAGGAAGACCATTTTGAAAAAATAAAAGACACACGAAGGTTGTGTTTTTGTTGTTGTTGCAAAGCTAACGAAAAGGGAGATTTTTTTGTCGGAGAGAACGACAAGGCCAGTTATTCGATTATCCGTCGATCCAAAAATACTGGATTATTAATGTTTCATTAAATTGTTACGTTTGCAGACAATGATTGAACAAGGAAGAAGTGAATTTAATTTTAGAGCAAAATAAAAATAGTTAATTATGTAATTCTAAAAAACCAGAATAAAAAATGGAAAAACACTTCAAATTATTTGCATAAAGCACACGCGAGCGAATTAATGCCCGCAAACTCTTTGATTTTGCATGCACATGTTATAAAACTCACAAGAAAGAACCTCTCTCACATCAGCCAACTGGCAGGAACTTGAACAACATTTGCCACGGTTGAAAGAGCTGCAAAAGAAAATCCTCAACATATGGCAGCTGTGCAAACAGCGATAAATTGTCAGCTCAAACTCACCAAGCCCTTTCCATCGGTTCCCCTTTTCTACGCGATCTTCAACCTCCACAGAGTTACAAACATACCAAACAAAAACAACGTTGGAAAGAGTAAACAAACCCTGAAGGAGGTGGAGGGTCTTTACTGTCCGGAGAAATAGATTTACTCACACACACACTAAACACACAGTAACACACAAAATGGCGTGTGGAGAGAAAATTGTCTTGAAGCGATTGAAAAATCAAACAGTGCGTTTGGTGCTTCGGGTGCAATTTTGCAGTCAGTGGATTTTTCTATGACATTCTGTAGAAAAGTCAAGGACCCTTACCCCGTCTGTGTAGTGTGTCTGCACGTCAGCGACGATGTACGTCCATTTCATATGGGATGATTTTTCATTCCTCAAGGATCGGAAGCGGCTTCTAAGCTTGCTTTACTCGTCCCGGGAATACACATTGACGTACATATGGTCGGTAGCACGGTACGGGTACGATTGGCAAACAGATAAACCCACGCTAAGTAGGGCTTGAGCTGTCTCTGAAATGCATGCTACATTAAATGCGAGCACGACCGTACTGTGCCGTCGTGCGCCTTGTGATGGCAGTGACATTGATTATCCCATGACGGTTTGGTACGGGTGCACTAGGTCACGGAAGCTGTTGAGCTCTGCACACTGCACTACACCGGAATGGTCCGAAATGTAGCCAGTGTTTGTGCAGGCGTCTATATGCCTCTCTCCATCTGTTGCACCAAAGTGCACTTGGTAACAAACGAAGTACTTCCTTTTGGCAAAGAAAAAAGGAGTACACCAAAAGTAAGACTAACACTCACGTAATACGAGTCAATATCGACCGCGAAAAAGGAAAAGTAGTGCACGGTAGTGTCTAAAGTAAAAACACACGCTCTCACACGACGCTGAGTGTTTGGAAAGAAACAAAATGGCAATGTCAATGTTTGAACAAAATATATGTTTTAATGGATTACCACTCTTGCGGTGAGGTCCCGAACAATGTGTGATGCTGGAGTGGCCGTGGTGCTTTATTTTTAGTAGCTGCATGCCACTGTGTGTAGTCGCTTTAATTTCGTTTGACGACGCTTGCGATTGCTTGAAGGAACGAAGTGGAAGGAAGGATTTGGTTTTTATTCTTCAGCGGCGAATGAATATATTTGGAGGGTTGACGAGTTTTTTTATTTTAATTTCTTTACACCACTTGCCTCTGGAACAACATTTGCTCACGGTGTATGTAGAAGCATTTTTGTTGCGCGATAGGGTTTAGAGTAGGAGTTTTTTTTTCGGTAAGCCCGAGAGAAGCGAATTAGCAGGTTCGAACGATGAATAAGCGAAATGTGCATTAGCTACGCTAGAGAATTGGAGTTTTTTGTTTTTCAGCAGTTGGTAAACAGTAATGCTGCTTGCTGAGTAATCGGACGTTGGACCCTGGCAGGTTTGATGATCGTTTTATGTTTGCTCTCGTTTTCACGTTGGCGTAATGGAAGATTTAAACACTTTTGTTTGTAGCGAATTCCTTTTTTTTGGGATTTTATGCCTTTTCAAAACTGAGTAAACCACGGACTAATGGAATTATAAAGCAAACGTTGTTGAATTCGATTTAACTTACATGAAATGTAAATGAAAAGTAAAGGAAAATAAGACTAAAATGAGCTGTGATGGAAGTGATTTTGAGATACGCTTTGCATACATTTAGGCTAATTTCGGTTAATTTTTTAAATTTTATTTTACTTTTTTTTAAACACATTTATAGATTCGTGAGGATCAAAGTCAATGCTTTCGTTGCTAGCTGTTAACTTGAAGCACATTGCAAAAATAATTATTTCTTCTTGTACTAAAAACCTTGCGTGACACCTTTGCCATCTTGACGCAGCCGAGCAATCAGCGTACTTGTCAACAGCACGCAATCATAGCTTATATCCTTCTTTCTACCTCATAAAAGCTCGTAAACACATCAGCATCAGGCATGACAACTACCCGAAACAAAATAACCACTGCAAGTTCCTTTTTTTGCCCTGGTGGTTCCTCAATAAATACACCGTTCCGAATGAAATCGTATTTCGTCACGCAAATAGGTGAGTTCTATAGGATGGGCACACGCTGCACAAACAACTAACTGCTCATTCGATCAGCGAAAGTGATGCATTAAATCGTGTGTTCCAACGGTTCCGCACCAGCACCTACGTTACCTTGCGCTTTACGGAGACGGCTTCACCAGGATCATTGCTAAAGTTTCCATGCAAGGCCGTTGCTTGCGGCGAGATAAATAAATGATCATCAATTAATTTACATTCATTACGGGCGTGATGCGCCGTTACCCGCGTGTATCTTTTGACTTCCCTCGCGGTGTTGGCGTTGGTGACGCATAAGTCGGTGGGCTTAATGAGCCATTGCTAAATCGTACATTGAGAACTGTGCTAGTCCTTTACCGGGGTTGTCTAGGGGTGTTTAATCGTACCCTAAGGGAGGCTTCTACGCAGAAACTTATGTAGCATGTCAAACTCGTAATGGATGCAGTGCAGTGCATGGTGGCTGCTTGTTGTGATCTCACCGCAGGAAATGGCACATCATTTGAATGTGTTTACGACATTCCGGACCAGGAAGAAGCTTTTCCCTGTAATACGACGCATTTCGGTAAGGTTAAGTGTTCGATGTGAACTATCACTTAAAACGCATTATTTAAGCATTCAAGAAAAAGGCTGACGTTCCAGAAGGTCATGATCTCTAACCTCCAAAGTGTAGGGTTAAGTAGCAATGTGTAGGTTCGGTTAAAAAATTCCAGTGGAACGTTACCAACCTAGCATTGAAAGTAACAACAAGCTCACAAATGTTTACGAATGGTGAACAATCGAACAATTTGTTGCACCATCTTGTTCATGCTGTTTTACGATGCGAAACTTCACGGCCAGCGTGAACTTCCCGGGTGTGGCATCTTGTAAAGATCGCTTCCCTATTTCGTCCCGCTGGAAGCATCCCATTGCCTCCCGCAGTCACTTTAGATAACGCAATAACTTCCGACCGACCGGTAGGCGCATCTTCAAAAGCGTCCTGTGGCAAAAGATTCGCAAAGAACCTATGGCCTAGCATGACGACGACGAAAAATTTACGACCCGACATGGCATGGGTGCATATAAATATCGAGTCCCCTCTGCATTCAAGAGGCTCCGGCCACGGTAAATAATAACTCTCATCGTGAGATTACGTGTAATTCGAGAAACGGAACGGCAGTACAAATGCAAAGACACGGTTTTGCCCCGGTGACTGGTGTTGGAGTTGGCGACACCGGCCAAGGACATCCTTGCGCACATCCCGGCCAGCTGACTGTCTGGGTGGGAAATTGGAATGTGCGCCACAGTAGAGGCAGCAGCAGCAGTTGAGGAATTAAACAGCGTCGACCACCTATCACGGTAGCAAAGTCCCGGTAGAAGCGGAACTGGCAGACTCCTGGCTTGCAAAATAACAAGCACATTTATCAAACGGAATGCAGAGGTTGACTTGCTAAATGATGCGGCTATGAATTATTGACTCAACGGGGCAGAATGGGCAAACCGGGAACCGGGAGGTTTTATTGGATGTTAGGGTAGACCTGGGCGATAGGGGAAAGCAAAGTCGCGTTTAGAGATTGGAACTAGTTGGATGATTATTGCAGCAAATGGGATTTGGTTGCACTTTGACATCGTACCGGATGGGAGAAGCTTTTCCAGTTTTCTACTCGGTGCAATAGCTAGAGGGTGATAGGATTGTGGTCTGTTTTAATTCGAAAACGTGTCTGCTGTTCGGATTAAGTGAAATGTTTGGAATATAATTCTTTAATTCAAAAATAAATAATTTATTTGTGCGTGTGTGGTATAAGACAACCAATACTAATTTATTCGCTGATCAGCCTGCCATCTGCAAGTTTTGAAGATGTTTCAACAAGAAACATAAAATCTAAGCATATTAAAATTAGTTCTACGATTTTTAGTTAAGTTTATTTTTTAAACTATTGGGGCTTTTATTAAATGTATTCGCTGTATTATCACCAAATTTCAACCACAAATAAAACAGTTATTTAAAAAAAACCTTATCAGACTGTGACTAAAACCAATGCCTGAACTTATTTTCAAAAGCATGGTCAAAGTGTTTCAAAGGTTGTGTTGCTCAAAGATAGTTGGTAATGCAAATCAATTGAATGGATATGTTTGTCACTACTTGCCAAATATTTGGAATTTATTCAAGAGTTTAAAGAAATACAATGTGGCATAGATTCTCTAATTTTCTAAGCTTCTAGAATCTAAATTTTATCGAGAAACTTCGATCAAATATTTAAATTCTTTTTTAATGTGAAGTATCTCACTCATAATGCTCGTAAATGGATTGAAAACACCAACAAACAAACACCCACTCTTTTAGTTGGCTTTTTAAATATTACATTTAATGCAATTATCTTAAAGATAGCTTCGTCTTTCTTGATCCTATGCAGGGGTGGAGGTGGGACCATCAACATCATCATCAACACCAAGATGTTCATTGAAAGCTATCGTGTGGTAAAGATTTTGAGCAATGTGCAATGGTGCAAATGTGTTAATCTATACTGCTCAGCTGTTGTTGTGAGAAGGAAAAAGTACAACTTAATACCCGGTTTGCGTCATAAGAGCAACGGTAGCTACAACCAAGCTCAATTCACGTTTTGTTATGTCCATTGTTAAGTGAAGCTCAAGTTATGCGTACCATCGTGTAACTGATTGACACCATGGCATCATTTAGTGTTTTTTAAACATGGAATTTTCATAGTAACAAATCACACCCATGATGAAGCTAATTTTTTTAAAGAGCGTGATGTAATCAATTATTACTTCCAGGAATACATTAGCGAATACAAGAAATGATTAAATGGTTGTTGAAATTATGATCGATCGGTTCGTTCGCATAAAGCGGCTTGTTATTTGTTGTACGCGTAGCGTTTGGTGATATGATCTTTTATCGGTTGACAGATAGCCACCAATTGACCGCCAATTGCAATGCACTTAAAACCGAACGGAACCCATTTTTGCAATGCATTTCAAACCTGAAACCCGTTGTTGCGGTTGACTAATGTGGTGTTCCTTTTACATGTGATTTTTCTGCTGATTGCGCTGATTATTCGGGATGGCATTAAAAAAATATGTGCCTGCATTGTAAAAATCACTCCATTCCGAGAGGGAAATAAAATGTACCACCCAAAAAAGAAGAAAAAAGGAAAAAGTAAATGTTTATTATTACTTCCCCCAGTCGATCCGTCTGGTATGCTGACGCACTTCCTTCCCGATTCTCATTTATGCCCCAGAGCGATGTCGTTGTCGTCGTCCAACCATCGTGCCTTCTCTTCTGGTGGCCATCATTGAGGAAGCGTTCCGTTGCGAGTGAAAGTGGTTCAACCGGAGCAACCCGTGTCGTCGTACATAATCGTTGTCCGCTTGACTTTTACTGTAGCAGCTGCCGGTGGTCCACCCCGTGTCATGTACGCGTATTTCTCTGGTATGTGTGTGTGTGTATGGTTGTTGCCGCAAATTGTACCATGTTTCCCGTGCATGGTCTCGGGTCAGGAAGTTCGCATTAAGCGTTGGGCAGGGTCGAGACCGCGACAAGTTTCGGTTGGATGTGATGCTGATGCCTTTTTTTCTCACTCTGGCCCTGGCCCCGGTTTTGCTGTTTGCATCGCTTTGCATATTTTGTGCATAAACGTGCAGCATATCCCTTACCGGTGCGTATTTCCAGGGAAAGAGAAAGTTTTCCTGCGAGTATGCGGAGTGTTTGTACTGAATTGGGTTCAATGGGGTGGTTCGCGAATTGGTTTGAACCTTTGGAACGATTGTTTTGGAAACTACCAAAAAGCAAAGGAACCACATCGTTCCATGCTGACATTTTGCTTGAAGCTCCTGGGTCCGAAAAATGGGTGTGACTTTTCGTGGAGACAAGTGTGTCGTTGAATAATCGGAGGAGAAATTAGTGCGGAGTGCCTTTCGGGAGCATTTTGGGGGAGGTTGAGCGATGATGATGAATTGCACAACGTGGCGGTGTCTTAACGAGTTGGTAAAATGTTGGCATTTGCTGGTCGGCCTGGATCGATATGCATCTGTTGTCCTTACTGGTTATGTGGATGAGGCTGTAACTTGACCTGTGTCATTGTTTGCCCTTTTCGTTCCACTTTTTGTTGCATGTAGGTTGTGTAGTATTGCTTAATCATATTTTTTTTGTGAAACACTAAAATTGACTGTAGAAGGATAAATTATGTATGAATCATTACTTAACACGCCATTGTGTTGC